>JAQYXR010000322.1:0-110747 GCA_030545055.2 Neoaliturus tenellus | reverse complement strand
CATAAGTTACATAATCATAAATCAGTTCTTGAATTGTTTCTACTCTGCCTGTAACATGTAGTCTATTCTTATGTTTTAATATCAGCAGATCTTATGTGGTTGTGTGCAATTAAATTAAACAAAAAAAATGAAAAAAAAACAAAAAAAAACAAGTACTGCTCTTAAAATATATTAGAATGACCAATAAAAATTTAAAAAAATTAAAACTAACGAAAATCGTAGCTAATGGTGTGCATTAGAAACTTTATTTTCAATGCGGATTGTTAAAAGTTACTCTTCCGATGTATTAGCTACAAACAAGTTTCTATTTATTTGGTCTTTTGTTCTCGCTGAAAACGATTGTCTTGTCATACCTGTGGATACAACAAACGTTTTGTGAGTGGCATGGGATCCGAAAATAGTTTATTGGCCCAAGTATAATTTTGAACACCTGCACTGTCCAAGAAAACGTGTACAGATTCCTCTCTGTGTTTTAAATTTTTTCGTACATCCAAAATCAACGCTTGATACACCTGTGTTTCATGGTGTTGCTGATTTACGGATGTTATGCTACTTAAAGGTGAAATTTTAATTGTAAACCCAACTACATAAACCAAAATAACGTTTACAGTGTTCAATATGCTTTTTTTCAGGGATATCCGATAGTTTCCCCCCCCTTCCTACTCCCCCCCCTCGTCAAATATTATGTCAAGTCCAGATGAAAGCCCATTTCAAATTCCTTTATATTGCTTAATAAAACCACAAAACTCAATTTGCAACAATATAAAATTGTTTGTTAGTTATATACAAACCATATACTACAATATTTTTCTTAAACAGACTTGTAAATTGCCAGTTCCTTTGTACATCGTCAGATAATACTACATTTGATAATAGAGGAAATACCGGAGAGCGAATGGCCGGCGTTATTTTGTATGATGGAAAACGAGCTTTGGCGAGTTTATGAAAATACATAAACCATTGATTCATAAGGTTTTATTTTACTGTTAGCTGATAAGGTTTTTATGTTGTGGCCGAAGGGTATCCTACTCCCGGACATCCGCTCTTGATTGTCGATAAAACACCATAATATAGCAGTACTTTCATACTTTAAGTTTAAACTATAGTAAAATGGCGAATAAACCTGGGATGAAAACTTGGGAGTCTGCAGTACGGTACCCGTTAGATTTTTACTCCCATAAGACTAACGTTAAAATTAAAACATCCGCTACTCCTTTAATATTGGCTGGAAAAGATTCATCTTTATATAATTTTAAAGGAAATTTTCATATCTAAGGGACTATTAAATCCGCGATTTACCAGATTAAACTACTAAAAGAAACGCAAGTATTTTTTACGATGTATTTTTTGGAATTATTAAATTTTTACATTAAACAATGAGTTTCATAAAGTTATCTTTAATAGTTATTTAGATATAAAATTTTATAGAAAAAAAAATCAAAATGGCTGATATCTCGGTAACAAAGCATTTTTAGAAAAAAAAACATTCTTTTTTTACCCTGATAACATACTCCTAACGTTTCTTTACTTACTTACGGGACACCCGGTATAAAAATACACGTAAAAGACTCTACCTTCATAAAATATAAATTGCTAATTACTTTATTACTATTACAGCATCAAAATTGAATATCAACAAAAATTCTTTGCCTTAGGTAAATTGTAAAAAGACAAGACAATTATTCTAGTCCGAAAAATAAACAACCGAAATTACTGTATAGTGTGTTCTTTTATGCCGCGCGTTAATATGGATTAGGGAAAATTTCAATTAAATCGCGGGCATAAAAAGCTCAACGCGAGTAAGCGGCTTACGGCGCGTCAGTTTTTCTCAACTTTAATTACCGGCCGACCGGGAGTGAGGATTATTGTTATTTATTAACACCTCTGTTGTCGTTCGTTTGGATATAACAAACGGTGTCCGTTAACCACCTCTGCCCGTGTCAACGGGAACGCTTCCGATGAACGTAAACCTATATAACCCCTAGGTTAGAAGGGTGTAAATGTATTTGTTGATCCACTGTATCCTAGTAAAGTTGTATGTTTATAATCAAGTACAGTAATTCCATACTTAAATTCATTTCATCAAAGTGGTTGTATACTGCATCATCTATACTTATTTAATACGCTAAGGTTTTTTGTGTAGAGAACTCTTCCTACAATTTTCAACCGTTTTTCAAGTTTTTGGTGTCGTTGACTAAAGACATTTTCTTGTGCCATGTTGGATTTTATACCATAAAAGCAATAACGCAATTAGGCCTACACTTTTTCGTCATTTTTTCGATCGGCTCCATGTAGGCCTAATTATTTAATAAAAGCAAGTGAACTTCTTTCAATTTAGTAAGAAGCGCGATGTGTTCCTTCCATTTCATTAAAACCTATTACTTGGCATAAAAATTATGCTTCGCAAACAATTACCTTATTGATGATTCCTAGCCTGACCTACGTATACACCATAAATTTCTGATTACAAATGAAATAGTTAATGAGTTTCCCGTTTAACATTGCTCTTTTCATAAACCGAATCGAGATTGACTCCAACTTAATTTGCAAATTTTCAAAACTACAACACAATTTCGATCGCCTATTAAACTAGTTTGACCCTTTCAGTGCTATGAAACTTAACATCGTTTATCGTCTTGTTCCCCTGAATTGCTAAGCAACGATATATCGGCGGGCCGCCGATATCGATACGGCGGCTTTCGGTTGTCTCGATTGTTATTCCTAAACACTGATTATTTCAATCGAATCTCCACACGATCGAGATATGAATATCGTTCTCCAGCACTCTTGGGTCGATTTTTGTTAATTTTTGTATTTTTATCTCATATTCTTTCCTCGTCCCCCTTGGAAGTCCTAGAACTTTTCAGAAGTTATACGAATAATTCCTTAGCAAACTTTTCAAAATATATGTAATTTTTTAACACAGAAAGGGTTTTGATCGTCTATCTCTCACTATAACGATCCAACTATCGGTATGTTCCCTTCATTCCCGTGCCTTAATCGACTTGCACGTTGCACGTTTCCCACGTAGGCCTATTGCCCGTGCCCCTGGTGCCCTATATACCCCGTTGCACGGTGACCTGTATCATCCCCCCTATAGACAATCAATGATGATTGGTTATTCTACACTTGTCTCTCTCCCTCTCCCCCTCCCTCCGCCCTCCTCTCTCAGTTAACAACGTTTATTTTTAACCCCTTGCGCTGATTCAGACGATTGATTATTTATTTTCCTTTGTATTTTTTTTCAGGTGCACCAACCATAAAGAAGGATTGTTATTTTCTAAACATACTTAAATTTGATGTGGATCTTGGTCATTGTTAGAAGTACTAACTTGATTTTTTATTTCCAGGTGAATTGATTGCGCTGTTCTGAGGCTGATGAAGCTGTAGACTAAGGTATTTCAGTCAAATTTCCTACGTTTGAAAACAAATCAATTATTTGTAGAAAGTAGAAAAAATAAACTTAAATATACAAATGTGTTGGATGGAATTTCTTGCTAAGATTACAACAAGAAAAACAAATTTTAATTATTTAATAGTTATACACATTACCGTTACAGTAAACATAGGTTTTTTTTTAATTTAGGAGTTTAGTATGTTGGTTTATTTATGTTGTCATTTAATAGGCAATAGGGGCCTATTTCATAAATAATAAAACTTAGATTTATCTTATACATGTGTGTTACATTATCTACAGTTTAATTATAATTACATGTTTGTTCAACATGATTATTGATTAGAATTTTTCATCATATTATGTTTCTGGTACTTAGAACCATTGCTCCTAAACAATAACGACAATACTCAAACTTCTTTAATTTAGTTTTTCTCTGATCTAGTTTTGTAGTGAATGTCACCTTGCTTGTTTCCCTTCCACCTCCAAGTTCAACATGCTTTCGCCCTCCGTTGGTTTACCAGCAATCAAAATTGCACTGTGTTGACATGTGCGCACAACGCCAACATTGACTCACTCGACCCGCGCCGGGCGCAGCTGGTCGACGCTGTGAATTATGCGCAGCTGCTTTGACTTCCGGAGTGTGCCGTGCGTGTCGTACTAGTGAAAACATACTCTTTCGACAGCCAAAAGTGTGACCACTACCGATGGTTAAAAAAATAAAATAGAAAATCATCCTTGGTAATTCCGATAGTAATAGTTAATACGGGGTGAGTTTTAAGTCCCCCCTTATTTATTTTCTATACGGTATAAGTTAGAAGGTTTCAACTATGTACATATATGTTAGACCTAAATTAAATATCTTGTTTTTCATGTGTACATTGACTCTCCACCTCAATGTTATGTCCACAAGGAGTAAGGCGAGATTCTTAAAAGTAAGCTTAGGTTAATATGTCATCAAAATAAGGTTATTAGAAAAATACAATGATGAAAACTGGACCTTTAAAAGGATGACCGAGTCAAAAATGGCAGGAGATCTAACTTTGCATTAAACTCATATTGCTGTAAACAAAACATACAATAACTCCCGATACACTCCAGCTTTTGAGGTAAGAACTGTGGCAAAACTGATGTCACCTTGCTTGTTTCCCTTCCACCTCCAAGTTCAACATGCTTTCTAAACTTCAGGAGATCTAACTTTGCATTAAACTCATATTGCTGTAAACAAAACATACAATAACTCCCGATACACTCCAGCTTTTGAGGTAAGAACTGTGGCAAATTGCCTAGAATACAATGCCCTTTGAAATTATGTATGATATGAGGTAGGCCAATGAAGTTTTTCCGAAGACTTCCTTTGGTTATGTCCCTAATGGAAGTCAGGAAGTCGTCAGATAAATAAAAGAACATTATATTGGATAGTTTTGATTTAGAATGGAACAATGTTAGAATGTACTTAAAATACATATTGATAAAGAGTATTTTTTTTCTTTGATGTGCTTTAAAAATAACTAAATGCAATTAAAAACTATTTGCTTTAAATTAACGTCGTCTAACTATTAATCTTCTCTTATTTAAAAATGGAAGGTCTTTTTACGTTTATTTCGTTTCACCGCTATAGAGAAAATTAAGTCCACATCGCTTGTTGAAAACACTCGTTTAATTTAAATACCATGCAAGTTTTGTAAATAATTATATATTATTTATTAAGAAGACTTTGCCACGGAACACATTATTTAGCGTTAAAACAAGACAACGAAATACATAAAGTTTTTTTTCATTTTTCATCTAACCAATATTTGATGAAAATTCATCTTGTAATTTATATTATACAATTTAATTTTCCACGGTTAACTATTGACCTAAAATATAAAATATCAAATTTATCCGCTATTTCGTACATCATAATCATTATTCCCTCATTAAAGTTTGACGTTTTCTCTCTGCCATAATTGTTATCTATGCATTAAGAGCGTATAAAGACGTTATTGCTCGCTCCTCCGTGAATAGCTCTTTTGTGATTGGTTTTCAGTGCGCAAACTGACACTTTACGCGCGGTCGTAGGAAATAGCTATTTGTGTATTAAGAGCGCAAATAACGTCATTGCCGCTCGAGAATGTAGTTGGCCGCACGAAGCGTCAGCTGAGTGCGGCCAAACATTTCAAGAGCGGCAATGACTATTTGTGCTCGTAATACACACAATATTTTTCCTACCACCATAATTACAACCGATTAAATGTATTTAATAAACGTACACAATTATATCAACTTTAAATTTAACTTCATTAACTTTCATTAACTTTCATTAACTTAATAACTGTAATAAATCGTAATCACTTGCATAGATGTGTAACCGGAAGTTAGTGTTATCAAAATACTGACCGTGAAATCAGCTGATTCAGAGCAAAGCAACTACAATTAATTTGTAATAATTATGGTGATTGTCATGTGGTTTCTGACCAATAGAAAACTAGTCTGTGTTGTGACGTCACCTTCTTTACCGTTCTAACCTATTGTAGATTTAAAATAACCTTGATTTAGCGTGCGCCAATGTTCCATTACCGCTCTAGAGCGGAAAAGGACCGGAAAACGGAAATGAACTGTTTTGCGTAGGATTACAGCTGTGGCAATGTGATTATTTCCATGCAGTGGTAGGAAATAGCTATTTGTTTATTAAGAGCGCAAATAACGTCATTGCCAAACAATTCGTCAGTGCGGCCAAACAATTCGAGAGCGGCAATGACTATTTGTGCTCGTAATACACACAATATTTTTCCTACCACCATAATTACAACCGATTAAATGTTTTATTGTATATAAAATGTATTTCGGTTGTGTTTGATATTTCTGTTGTGATGAATGTAAACATAACCTAGATCGTCAATATTTGACAGGGAAACTATAGGTGTGTAACCGGAAGTTAGTGTTATCGACATACTGACCGTGAAATCAGCTGATTCAGAGCAAAGCAACTACAATTAATTTGTAATAGTTATGGTGATTGTCATGTGATTCTTGACCAATAGAAACTAGTCTGTGTTGTGACGTCACCTTCTTTACCGTTCTAACCTATTGTATATTTAAAATAACCTTGATTTAGCGTGCGCCAATGTTCCATTACCGCTCTAGAGCGGAAAAGGACCGGAAAACGGAAATGAACTTTTTTGCGTAGGATTACAGCTGTGGCAATGTGATTGCTTCAATGCAGTGGTAGGAAAAATAAATTATATATTTTTCGACCAAAGCTTTAGGTACTAAATTATTTATTTATAACTTTTTTACAATTCTATTCGTTATAAATATACTGAAATATAACGTTTGAGGAATAAATAATCGTTAGTAAAAAATTCGTTAGTTAAGTCATTTTTACTAAAGCAGAACAATTACTTAAGCACCTCTCCTGGGCTGGATGAAGTGATACGGGCTAGATCCCAATGCATGAGCCGTCAGGACACGGACAGCTGTACAAACCAGTCTGTTTTTTGCCGCCGCGCGCGTGATACTATAATCCAGTTCCGGAACACCTGGTCCCCGGTCACTTCTTTCCGGTTAATCTACCCCGGGGAGGATTTACATAAATTCTTCGCCCCACCCCTCATGGACTATGTTTGTATTTGAAATAGGGTTTCATTTGTTTTATTGTCGATTATATAATGCTTCGCTTAGTCTGAATGTTTTTCGTTTGCTGAACGTTTTCGTATGAAAAAATTTCTTTTCTTGAAGCGATGATTTTCTTTTAACTAACGGTATTAACTTATTTGTTTAAAATTAAAAACGTATTTAAATCTTCTTGTATATTTATTTTTTAATTATGATATTTTATTAAATTATATATATATATATATAATTTAATATAGTTATATAATTTATAACTATTATAGTTATAAATTTATTTATACATAATGTTGCATAAATATATATATATATGCATAATTGTTTTACAGAAATAAAAGACGAGTAGATATAAATTTAAAATATATATGTATATATATATATACATACATTTATATGTACTCGTCTTTTATTTCTGTAAAACAATTATGCAAAATATATGTACACTTCTAGTTTTGTCTGTACAAATTACTTTTTTTTACTCTTATTAGTTAAAATTGTTTTGTTAATATGTATGTTGTAAACGAGTGTGAAAATATAACCTGATTATTATTTTTTTGTTTACGTTAATTTGGTTTTAAATTGATTGCTACAAGAATTAATTAATTTATTACATAAACAGTTTCAAGAAAATAAATATTAATCGAACGGTAAAAAATGTCAAAGGTTAGAATTACTGTATTTACAATCGTGCAGAGGTCATTTTCATTAGAGTTTTCCAAATATGTATGCGTTATTGCCATTGGTAAACTCAAATAACACTGGAGCCACTATAATTTCTTTTAATAATTCACTGCGTGGCTTTATAAACTTTCTATATATTTAGAGTAACTTTCATTAAAAATAATGCGTATTTTAGTATTAAAAGTAAGTTAACGGATCAACATGCACCTCTGTATTATTTGAAAAATAAAATAGTTTGATCAAAAAAATATTACACGCAGATGGGGAAAATAATTTATTTTTCTTAACCGGGTGTTATCAGTCAAGCAAGTGTTATGCTTTTAATAAATTTTAAAACTGATATTAAAATAAAGAATTTCGCTGACGAAAAATAATGATGCTTCGTCAAAATTGATGTATATTGTGGGTTGTTGTTGTTGTTGTTGTACAACCCACAACAACAACAACATTGTGGGTTGTAAACTGTTCTTATTGTGTTGAAAAGCGGTCATTTACGGATTTTATGAAAATACAGCCCATTTAGATACAATTTTCATGTCCATTGCGGCCACGTCAGTTCCTTTGTGTTGGCCTCGTCCCGCGTTGTGTGGAAATATCCTTCATTTACGCGGTCGCCGGACGGTTTGGTTATATGTACGTTAAAATCATAAAATTACAACGTCTCTGTTACTATAAAAATTTACACAAAGAGATTCTGTTACAGTGTTAACCCTAAAATTTCAAGTCATTTAAACCAGGTCAATAAATCAAGTCAGTAAACAAGTCATTAAATTGTGTCCTAACGACCTATTTCCTTTAGCGTAAAAAATCTTAAAGATTCGCACACGGTGTTTTGAACGCTAAAGAAGATTGAGACCTAAAAGTGTTCTCTGATAATTTTTTATTCCGATATTTTAATCAAATTACGCTGTCAAATATTATATGTATTATTTACTTCCCTTTATGTTTTTATAAATTGCGAAAAAAAGAATATATAGTCTAGTATTATTCATTTATTTTCGATATTATTTTGGTGTTTTAAATATATGCAACTATTACAAAAAATGAGATTTTTTAAAACAAATTTAGCGGATTTAGATTAAAACACATTTATTGTTGACAACCATTTAATTTTATTCAAATCATAATTAGTTTTTGAATTTATAAATATTTTTATTTCATTATTAATTTTTTCTCAGTACAATTATTTTTATAAACTGTATTATACCGCTCACTTGTATTTAAGTTGATTATAAATATAACCACTGTGTCCAGTTATTAAACATTTTATCCTAATATTTTCATTACATGAATACGGTTGTTTTTGTCACGTTCCGCCCGATCGTTCGGTCAACATTTCGACCATATGGCGGAATAATGCAAGTTAAACACCAAAGCTAACTTTTATTGTCGTTTTATCGCTGCACTTGTTTATGTTTGCATTTTCTGCGGTAATGCTCTTTTTATTGCACTTTTAGTAGCGCATGAACCGAAATGATACTGTAGAGTAGATTTATCAACATAATTAGTGCTTGTTAATTTGATGAAATAAACTGATAAGTCCATCGCATGTGTACTGATAGAAATTTTTGTTATACAAACTTGTAATTTTTCATCGACATATTGCCAAATAGATATTTTATACTAAGATTTGTCCTTTAAATACTATTAACATTGCCCTTTATAAACTTCGTTGACTTTTTAAAGGTAGATAAAAATAAATTGTACATCGCCTGGTTTAGTATTTTTTTTACTATTTTATTTTATGGTCAAATTAAAAAGCCTCAATTAGTTTATTCATATAAAAGAATAGACTATTTTTATTTTTTTACCCTAACTTTTATTTTTCAGTACCGTCACAGTTAATTGGCAAGCGAAACAACATGTTTTTGTACTTTTATAATAATATTTAAGCTTTATGTAATATCATAATTGAAATTAACTTCCGTCTAATATGTTAAAATATTCAACATATACAGAATACAGAGTTCACGATTTATTCATATTAAACGATTATTTTTAAACATACGTCTAACAGTGAAAGCGCTTTGGTGGAATGTTGCTAATTTCCATTACGTTCATGAAAGTTTTATTTATCTATCTTCTTATTTCTATTAGGGTTTCGTCTGTTACGTCCCTTTTTCTCTCGAAATACTGAACCGATTTTTAAGATTGAGGTGTCATTTTAAAGCTTAGGATATTCCGCAGTGACGAATCGTAGTTAAAAAGGTCATATTGTTTCGGGCTTCGCCCCCCTCGCCTTTGATTTATTTCTAGAGGGCGCTTTAAAATGTTGACCAACAGTTATTGCAAGTTCTTTAATGTGAATTGTAATTAAACAGCTAATTACCTTCAGATAAGTTTTAAAAGCCAGATAGTAAACATCAATAGATCTCTGTTACTTCATAATCAACATTCACGTACTGCAGGTGAGTTTTACTCATACAGAATCATAAAATGCGCAATTTGCGCACGGGCCACCTCGTATATACATATATATGTATATTTTATTTATAACATCAAATAATGTAAATTATTATTAAATCAAATAATAAAAATTATAACATCAAATGCAGCTTAAAAATTCTCGATAATGTATAACAATTTTTAAAGATATTGAAAATATTCCCGTAATTTATATGTGCTTAGTGCTAAATATTTTGAACTTAGCAAAATTTTTATTAGGCCTACTTTTATAATTTATTGTGGGATAATTAACCTTAATATTAAGCGATAATAAATATTAAAAAAAAATTAAAATATTTGCTAACAGTTAATTTTTTCCCTAAACATTTTCCCGGAAATTGTTAAAAATTAATAACCAACAGTAACTCACCCCATGTCGTAGTAGTTGCGTCGTCCGGCGGCGCGGCGGCGGCGTTGCTGCGTGGCGTGTTGTCGCCGACGATGGCTCGGCGCGCGAACTGCTGTGCACCTTGCCGGCCTCGCCTACACTTTATAAACACAAGTCAACAAAGTAACCACCCCCGTCGCGCCCCTCACCATCGTACGGCGCGCGCTACCACGCCAGGGAGGGGTTGGGGGGTGAGGCGGCCAGTTCGCGCGCACCCCTACTCGCGACACGACGTCCTACTGTCGCGCGCTCTCTCGTCGTTGTGGTGCAGTGGTGGAAAATTAAAAATAGTGATCAGTGCTGTGAAAACGAAGATTGTGCGAGATGTGATTTTGTGTGGAATGAAGAGGTGTTATTTTTTAAGGGTTTGAGATTGTGAGCGTAAAACCACTTTGTCCTGCTGGGGTTGGAATTTATTATTTTTTTTATTATATGGTTGTGTTGTTATTTAAGGGTTGGATATTTATAGTTTTAAGTTAAGGATCGTACAAGTCCCCATACTGGCTTAAATTTAGCTATTTATTTTCTAATATCGTAATGAAATTAATTGCACGAAGCCAAATATTTTAGGCTTGTATCAATATGTGCAACCTTCAATCCTCATTAGCTAATTATTTTTATTATTTTTCCTTGCTGATGAATTTTAATTGTAATTGTTGTGTAATTCTCGTTGGTAATTGGCTTTCATCTATGTCACCCTTATGAAGCCAAAACTAATATTTAAAGGAATTTTTAAAAGGTTTCCTTGAAATAATTTTTTCCACCTTTAAACAAGTAGGCCTATTGTATTTCCTTAAACTACAAATATAACAACTTATAATGGGCTCATGTGGTTGTATATTAACTTTAGCTGTAAATAACATTAAAATATTGGGCACATAGTGATTATTTTATCGTTCAAGTCTTTTATTCTGCAAAAAAATTATGCTTGAATAATTATTACCATTGCTGTTATGCTAATTGAGATGGACGATGATAAAACATCAACATTTAATACTCAAATGTTATGATGAACGTGTAATTAACATTCAATATAGCCATACCGTTATTATTCTATTTTTAGTTACCTATAAAATGTTTTGTTACATAAATATTTTGTTTTTGTACTAGTTAATTCCGTAATATCCATCCGAATCGATGAAAAAGTTTATTTAGTCAGTACCTACACGTAAGTAAAAATTTTAAACTAAACCCCCAATAATTTAATACACAGTTCACGTAAGTAATAAAAATTTAAAAATAAAAAAATATTGTTTGTTGATTAAAAAACGTAAATTAATTTGTCTTCCCAAACACATATGGCCAATACATATCGTTGGGTTTACAGTTCCTCAAATTTCAATTTCGAAAAGTTATGGGTGCAATTCCCATTATTACTAGAACAAGGGTGAGTTTTGAACCGCTTACGAAAATAAAAGCCAAGTGACAGAAGGCAAGTTTTGATTTCCAAAGGAAGGTCCGAACGCCCCCGGCTTTCCCTTGGCTGCTGCCGATTTCCGGACATGCTGTAAATCTTTGACTCCCCTACAGTTTGGGAGGGAGGAGGGGCGTTTTTCAGAGCCGTTTTTGTCCCCTCGGGCCCTGTTAGCGAAGCCGCGTTCCCCCGGGGTTGACCGTCGTACGCTCCAATAATCTCGCTAAACATTGCTAAGTCGAAAATGTTTTCTTAGAAATACCCCTTCAGAATCACATCTTTAAAAAAAAAAACCTATTTATTTATTGACATTTATTCTATTTCCTTTATAATTAAGTAGTTGAAGTAATTCGAAATTCAGTGTTAATTGGCGTCGGTAATTAGTGTTATCTGTTCCTTTCTTTATAATGAGAACGATTTAATTACCAGTTTTTGTTTTGATTTGTCTACTTTCACTAGAATAACCAGATTGTACATTGGCTAATTAATAATTATCTCTTGTGAGTTGTAATTTAATTGTTTTAATTATTTTTAAGAAGCATATTTATTACTGAAAAAAATCAAACGTTATTAAGCCTACATTTTATGGAACTGTTGTTAAAAAAGTTTACTAGGGTTTTTCTTTTATACTTTTTCATTAATTTAAGTCATGGCAAACTGTCATTATAAATATTGTTTACATACCAGAACCTATTATTTTAATAAGCAATTTTGAATAAAAAGAAGGCCTTATAAAGTGGATGAAAGTTTATCATAAAATTTTGCGATATGTTGCAATTTTGGTATTACCGGTTTAAAAATCAAAGTTATCATAATGTCTTTTGATGAAACCAAATTCAAATTGGACCTTTATGTTCTAAAATTTAGGAGTGCAAATTATAAAAAAATAACTAAACCTAAAAAACGTTTTGTTAGAAGTCAATGAGTGTAATATAATAATTGTGGACATTTAAAATACGAAAAACGCACTGTTGGTTAGTTTCGTGTTGAATGGTTTTGTGGTACAGAAATTGACAGAATAGCAGTGATCAAAAGATTAAAATATTTTATCAAGCCCTTCAGTGGGGATTGGCCATGACACCTAAAATTAACTTAAAACCATCAAACCAAACAATTTTATCCTCTTGACTCGCAAAGCAAAGTCCATGCACATCTGCGACAGAAGTAGTCCAGTCCAGGTCCATGCAAAATAACTAAATGTTATGGTGATAAACGTTGTGGAAGAATAATTGTATCTTAAAGGTTTTAACGAACAGCCTCACGTTTTTATTATTAGGGTTCACATACTACGCTTGTTTTTGTGTGACTTAAAATTAACATTCATATGACAAACCAAAAATATTTCATTTAGGTATTAACTTATTTGATGTATTGTTTTAACCTCTTGTTCATATCAGAGTTATAAAGCTACCCTGTGTGGATTTACAAAAACGTAAATGGTCACAGTTAAATTATTCATTCGTTTACGGCCTGCCGTGAGAGGTGCGTTCGGTTTTATGTGTTGAAAATAAACTAACGCTGATCGACATTTCATGACCCGACAGCGGACTAATAACCTGTCACGGGTTAATCAACTTTTAATCTTTAGTAAATCCAATTAAAATTACATTTCGTGACGTTTGGCTTTCATTATAATTATTTTCATTAGGTAGGAAAATAAAAATTTCCCATCGATAGTTTAAACATATATTTTTGTCATAGAAAGAATCCAAATTTGCAATTGTGTAGAATAGAGGGTCACTTTTTTTATAAATTATTTACTGAACTGAGTAATAACGTATATGAGTATTAACTGAGTACAACCCTGGCGGTATATTTAGCTTTTGCCTTTCTATGAGCGCATTTGAAAATTAATTCATTAAATATAATATTTAACAATGTTGCGATCAACCAACAGTTAAAATATTTTTAATTATTTAGTACTTATTTTTTAAATTTACTAAAACATGTATTGTAATTAAAATTGATGAAATAATTACTATAGGCCTACTTTTTTTTAACTATTGATATACCTTAGGTATATTATAATAGTATTTAAATGATATTTTATACATTTTTCAGTGTATGATTTTATTTTAATATATGTAGTAACCATCAGACTTTAGAAAATATCTAGTCAGCCCTATTAAATCATTTCAATTTTCCTTAAATAATTCCCATGATTTTTTATAACTAATTTGACAACCATTACCGCAACATCTTGTCTATACATCTTGCTCAGGCACTCCAGTCCATATATAAATGACGCATATTTTCTGTAGCTATCGTGTAAATTATGTAAAATAAATAAATAACTGACATAAATAATAAATAAAGAATTAAATCGTATTTTATTTGGAGCGTTTTTTATATTACAAACATGTTTTTTTTCAAAACAACTCAAGTCAAACTACCACTAACAACATTTTTCAAACTTAAACCAACACAAATCAGTATACAGTTTACATTCTATATACTGTATGACCGACTTGATATTTTCTAGCCATAATCAGACATATCACACACCTGGTATTTGTGCGCCCTAACCAACCCCACGCCTATAAACACACACTTACACCTCGGCAGTATCGACACATCGAAAGGCATACAAGAAAAAAAATCCACATAACATACTGTATCGATGGATCGCAACAGATTTCACATACGGCCCAACTAAAACTGTTATAACAGCTATCGTAACTACAACTACGTAGTGTTTAACCTTAGCCACTAATATGTTGTGAGCTCCACGCGCCCGCTACCTCTTGACCTTTCAAATGCTACCCGGTGAATTGAAAAACACCCGTCTTCATGTCTTAATGTCAAACTACGTATTTCAAATTTATAAGTTTTTTTTTGTGGTTCGATGTATAAAAGATTACCCCCTTTAGCCCAATCTTTTGGTATAAATATTATACTTTTGGTTTTAGCTAACATTGTATAGTATGTCTTAGTTTATCTATCAAATGGCCAAGGTTCACATAATTAGCTTATTACATCGTGACTATAAGTGTGTAAATCCAACAAAATTAATCTTTATCGATCGATTTATTTATTTATTATATTTTTTGCACTCCACTCAATTTAAAAGTGAAAAGATTAGAAGTTATTACCATTTTTCTAAGTTTTAGTCCTTTTCATGTATAGTTGTAGTATTTTTGTCACTTTTTTATCATTAAGTTTAAATTATTCATTTTATTTTGTCAAACATGCCGAGGTGCATGAGATTGTGTGGACTTTTAATGTAATAAAGTTGTAATGTATTTGTTTTTGGAATAAATAATTTTAAATTTGAAATTCGAATTTTTAAAGAAATATTTTGACAATTATTATCTCTGCAAAAAAACATTTGAATTACTTGTAATAATTTTAGTGGGAACAATCAATTTCAGAATTGCCTGATTGTGATAAATTTAAAATCTAAATCAATCACCTACCTATTATGTAGTTATAATTTTTTTATTTCCATCAATAGGCATATTCTTTGAAACAGACTGATAACTGTTTATAAATTCCTAATTAATGATCATGTAGTAGGGAATTCAGCATGGGAATTCCATGAAAATCAATTTTCTCCAAGCTACTTAAAAATCATACAAAGTAGGCTGTACTCATTTAATTCGCTAAGGGGTTTTTTGTAATTGGAACTTCTCCTACGATTTTAAAGTTTTGGTTCTAGTTGGCTAGGGCTTGGTCTATAGTTGTTTCCGCCAAAAATTAATGGGAATCGGACATAAAGTAAAGCAGCTCTCCATAATTGAAATTTGAAAATTCCCAATAGAATAACATAGGGATTGGGTTTAGCACTATAGATATCTGTTACAACTGTAAATAATAGTATTTTTGGGTGATTACTAATAATCACATTATTGATGGATGTGTCTGGCGTAATTGATTTATTACCAATGTAATATTTTTAACCAATGACATGAAATAACCCAAATTAAATTGCTCGATTCCGAACAATAAGTACACTGCCTATAAACTCCTTAAAAAAGTTTCTTTAGTGAATACAGTATCTTCAAAACCGCGCAGTTAATGCTCTAATTCCCTTGTAACACTTTTTTTCTCGTTTTTCTTCTTTTGTCATATTTTGAGGGCCATGACAAAACAGGGCGATAATATTATCTCAAGGCGAGGGGAAGTTTTGAGATATACACCGAGGGTTGAAATAAGAGGCGAAGGGAGAGTGTATGGGGTTGGTCGCGGCCGCCAGGTGTTAGTATTAAGGGAGACAAATATCCGAGGGGAGAGGGAATTTAGGGGGTGGAGAGGGTGGGGGGATTCGTAATAGGGCTTTACGGTTAGTGGCCTTTGGCAGTGTCGTCCTTTCAGGCAAATAAAGGGTGAATCTGGGCCAAGGTACGGTGGCCGTAGTTTTTAATTTCCACGTGGATCATTATATTTGTTTGTTACAATTGGGAAAAATAATGTTTGTACAGTATTGTAATATTTTTGTCAGGGGTAATGCCTCAAAATATTTTAGTTCAGTTGATTACTCAAGAGAGCTATTTGTTGTGTGTATCGATAAAACTGTAGTTGTTTCACTAGAACCCTATTGATTAGGTGAAAGTCAAAACAATGCCATAATATACAACAAATTTTGTTCCAGGATTAGTTTTTGAGATATTTAAAATTAATGGAAAAATGCAAGTCCTTGCTGAGTTTCCTAAGTAATCCTTAGAAGAGTAGTGTGTGAAAAGTAGGCCTACAATTTTTCTGCGCTTATATTTCGCTCATATTATTTTGAAGCAGTTTTAGAGTCACAGCATTAACGTGAAATAAAACGATTCGACCCAATTCCCATTCTTTACGTACTTATATAAAAACTCAGGCTTCTGAACGTATTAGTAAATATTTATAATAAACCCTAATACAAATGTATACCATTATTGAAACGCTAATAATATTACGGCGATTCAAACGACAAACCCTTCAAATACTGATGTATTTAATTGCTTTTTTTATTGAACAGTAAAAAAATAATCGCTCACTGTGGGAGTTTAAAAACAATAAAATTAATAAACTCCATTGTCGCCTGAAATTAAAACAGAGCCTCACATGGCAGCCGGGGAGAGTATAGGCATATTCAATTATCATTATTAAGCCAGCTTTTCCCGTGGATTTTCCTCCTTTACTGACATGTTGCTCACGTGTTTATACTTTTGTGGTGTATTTATTGACTTTTGTGTCCATACTATAAACCTTGTGTCTGGTTTAACTTCTAAGATATTGAGGGAATTTCGTTTTGTATAACTTCATTTCCTTAATAACTGTAAAATCATAAATCCATGAAAACTTAAAATCTATAATTCTGTTGTTAAAAATCACTTTATTACTCGCCGAAACAAAAGTAAATTTTGTAAATTTTATGTTAATTTGAGCCGATAATTTAATTTAGGCCTACGCTTCAACACATTAAATGAAATTAGTGATTTTTTACTGCGTGGTTTTGGTTTTGCACATTTCAATACTTCTCACTTTTTTTAAAGTTTTGGGAAACGGTACAAACTCCTGTCTTGTATCTATCTAACGTATAACTGCTGTTAGATAGCATCATTAATCAATAGCTTAATTAGAACTGTAACTAGGCCTATATTAAAGATTGTTTTCTGTACACTCACGTATATGAAAACAAAGTCTCATTGTCATATCAGGGATGGGAAACTCTTCTTATGTAACAGGTTACCAAAGATTATATCAGTGAACAAATATTTTAAATACACGTGTTGTTTTAACCACTAGCAAAGCGTGTTCTTAAAATATTAATTTTCATTAATGAAGTTTGACAAAAAGAAAAAAAAACTGTGAACAATCTTAGCGAGTGGCGCATCGTCGAGTCCTTCAATATTTCCCCCTGATGCACTTACATGTAGTTAAAACTAAGACAATATCGTATGTTTACTATATTCTAAGTATTCCCTCAATACAGAGCTTGTAAACAGGTTATATATTATTATTATTATTTTTGTTATTTGTTTCTCTTAGTTATTTTTTGTGATTTTTTAAATTTGTTTATTTTTCTTATTTTTGGGAAATTTGGTTTTATTTGGGCAATTAGGTTTTTATTGATCGCTTTGGATGAAGCTCGTAAAAACTAAATAAATGTTTAAAAAGGGAAATGGATAAAAAATGAATAAAGAATGGATTGGGGAGGATTTTTTCTATTTTTAAATTTTTTATTAATATTATTGCTTTAATATATAATTACTTACCTAGTTCAAAATTATTCTTCGTAATTTTTATTCACCCCATTTTTTTACATTCCGATAAAACGCCAATTTTGGAATTTTTAGAGACATTTTGGGTTTATTCAAGGTTATTTTTTATCATTTTTTTATATTGGCGTCAAAAACTGTTACAAACCCTGATAGTATGTAATTCAGAATAAGGATAGCAGCAGTGTAGTTTAAAGGAACTTGTTTGCAGTCACAGTACCTTGCGCGCCGATAAACTCCACGCGGTTGTTGGCGGTTCCACACGAGGTCTCGCCGGACTCAAACCGGAGCGAAATGACATCAACACAGTCCGTAAACGGTTTATGCTTTCGTTCCACTTCACTAGCAGCGTTTACGGCTCGCGTTGTTGTGTTGTTGTGCGGCTGTTGTTATGTTATTACTGTGTGTCGATATAGTGGGGGAAACGGCCACTCTTTGTCGCATGTGTTTGGCGATTTCATTTTTTAAAATCGGAATCAGCTTATTTGAACATTTAACTTGTAAACTACCAATTTATGTTGACAGTTATATTAAATTTTCAGCACTGCGTTAAGAATAGTATGCGCGTTTTGGTTTGTTCTCCAATTAGAAATTCCCTGTATGCATATGGAATAAAAATTTTCTATTTGAAAACAAAGAAAATGCGTGCATTATGTTTAAAAATATAACTAGTATAAACTATATTATAAAGTTGAAAGTTCTTTGAAAAAAGTGAAGACGAAAATTGTCCTTCATAGATCTTATTTGTCAGTATCTTACAACATTAATTTAACAATAACAATTGTGCTTTTGTTTTGTTAATAAAATTAATCACTGAAATATCCTATATGGGGTACAGTATAACCAACTATACGAACACTTTTAGTTTTATGTTAACAAGAGATACATTTATTTCTAAATCAATGACATCCGACCAATCCAATATTGTGAATATCAGTGATCACCAAAACTACAGATGTACGTTAACATATGTTTAAAATGCTCAAACCAATCTCAATGTTATTCTTCAAATTTAATTTGTGGATAGCGCCCTTATTTTAAGTCCGAATCTCATCATATTTTTGCGGAATCAACTACAGACCTATCCAACGACACCAAAAACTTGAAATATTTTGGAAATTGAAGGATTAGTTCTCTACACAAAAAAACCTTAGCGTATTAAATAAGCATAAATGATTGAAACACTTTTGTGGGATTTTTTGACACATTTTATTTGTTTGAAACTAGACGTTTCACCTGCACTTTGCGGTTTCATCAGTAGTATTAGGTTAACAAAATGTAAATTTACATTTTGTTAACCTAATACTACTGATGAACCGGCCAAAGTGCAGGTGAAACGTCTAGTTTCAAACAAATAAAATGTGTCAAAAATCCCACAAAAGTGTTTCAATTAATTTAAGCATAAATGAGTTTTAAATTACGTTTTAGTAGCTCACAGCTGATTGTAAAATTAAAATGTTCAAATCAACGCAAATTTCTATTAAAATTTTGACGGCAAAGAAACTAAACGAGAAACGAGAATTGAAAATCCCGAAGTTAACGAATAAAAAGGCGTTGCCGGTTAAAAGAAGCCTAATTCGATTCGGAAATTCAAAGTGGAACATGGCCCGGCCAAGGAGAAGTTGAGCGTATTCATTAACTTGGGCGCAAAAATAAGCGTAATTTCATTTGACCGGCGACGTCGGCCGGGAAAAATGGAATTACACAAGATTTCCATCTCGTCGGGAAACTTGGGATATAATAATCAGGGACTTATAGCCTTGCTTCATCAACGGCTTGGGAGGGGGTTGATGGGGGGGCAAATAAACCAGGGGAATCTCAGTGGTCGTGGGTTGTGTTTCATTTAGTACCACCGGGTCCCGTCACTCGTAAAGAGCGCTACTGTCAGGGTCGTTAGGTGTTGATTAAATTATGTATTCCTTTTGACCACTGAATGACCTTGAAATTACTCAAGGCCCCCAGATGCTGTAGAATGGCTTGGTCCATTAGTCTCCAGTAATTTTGGACTTATTATTATGTTGTGTGAGATTTTTTTAATCGACCGTAAAAAACCACACCTGTAGCTAAAAGGAGGTCTTAGAAAAATTGCTTTCACTTTGAGAGTAATTAAATTTTCTTTCTTTAACAACTGGTTGCTAATTCAATCCCAGATTATTAGTTGTTGATTCGGTATAGAGATAATTAGTTTTTTGAAAGTTCAAAACGTTTTCCGATCGAATACGTTCACTGACTATGAATTAGTTATCCTGACGAAAAATCAAGTGGTATTTGTCCGTAATTTACGCTTCATCTATCGCCCTGAATACACTCATCCGTCTGTAAATACGCAACAGTTTGTGACGTTGTCTCTCTATTAAAGCATCAGAGTTTAAGCGTGGTTAAAGTTTTAACTTATCACCTTAGGTTGACTCCTACTATTTAGTGATTTTTGGGACATTCATCATTCGGGTTTATAAAAACCAATGATCAACTTAGACAATCGGGTAATAGTTTTAGAAAATTGCACAAAATCTTTGGAAAAGTGCCTCAAATCTCATGTTTTAAAAAGTAATTTTTGTCACGTATACAGAGTCGGTAAGAATGGAGCGGTAAATCCCTCTACAAAACAATGAGGAGTCGCAACAGCCGTTGTTGGCGGGTTATAAGGTTATAAATATATGATGCTCGCGGCGCGTAAACACTTTATGGGCAATTTTTCGATCATCACCTTCCGGCTGGAGTTGCCGCCGGCCTCGCCATTGTGCAGTATCAGTATAGCAGTAGCAGCATAGCAGTATAGCAGTATAGCAGTAGTAGCTGCCGCCTTCCACTTTTATGTTTTACTGCGCCGCCAAATAACCTCAAATCCATTTTTACGACTCCGCTTTACGGCGCGCGCTATGAAATTATTAGGACTATCGTAAAACTGTATTGAATTACGTCAGTTTGTAAGGTATAGGCTCGCTTTCATTGTCGTAAAATGTGTCTTATATGAACCGCACTTCAGACTTGTAATTTTGTATTGATGTTTACGGAAAAATTGGAGTATCAATTTTGTGTGTTTTAGTGTAAAGAAAAATAGTGCAGGCAGGCACTTACATGCAAAATTATTTGTCCTGGTCCGTCTTGGAAGAAATTTAAGTTAAAATTTTATCCTTTTAGATAGATGTGCCGTAATTTTCCAAAGTAGTTCAAACTTATTTGGAAATTTATAGACTTAGGTACATTGTCGGTAATAAGTATTAGACACTGTTTTTGAACACCGACGCACACTCTTTGGTGCGTATTATAAGGTGAGGTGTGACTTAAGGGGTGAGTGTGAATGATTGTAAATAGATCAGATTAGGTGTAGCTTTGTTTCTGACAAATATCAGCTGTTTTATTAGTCCAGGATCATTAATTAGTGGCCCAATGACCAAAAACAGCTGGGTCCAGTATCGAACCATCAAAAGCACTAACTTTTCTCAAGATCGAACCGGAAACCTTCAGATTTAAAGGTGAGCTTTTTTAACCACTCAGCTCTCCCAGCCAATTTAGGTATCTTAATTTTTTTTAATATTAATAAATAGTTAAACAACCTCTAAATTTACTACTCTTGGCAAATGGAAAAGCGCAACTTTAACACATATGTTACTAGGACAGTTTATTGAATATTTTTCACCAAAAACGTATCAAACAAGGGAACTTTTCTACACTGATGGGCCCGAGTACAGACTCGAGACCCCGGTTATTAAGTTGGAAGTTTTTTCAGCGAGATGGAAACTTAGGTAATTTTTTGCGCGCCTCGCCTCTTAGCGCTTCGTTGGCCAAATTAAATTAAGGTCCATTTTCGGCCGAATGGAACTAATTAATACCCAGATTCTGCATCGCGCCTGTAATGAAAATGGAATTTTCATTTAAAGTTTAATCAAGTCGAGAAACTATTCAATTTTCGGATTTTTAACAAATTTTGAACAGTTCCAATCAAAATTAGCATTACTCTCTGGTGAAATAATTATAAAGAATTGTATTAAAACATCCCTAGGCCTAATAGATTTCGCTTAGGGTAAAATTAACCAAAATAAAGGTACGGTTAGGCCTGTTATTTCGTGCCTGGTTTTGGAAAAAGTTTACTAAAAGAAGAGTAATATTTTTGATGTTCTATATATTTTAATTTTTTAATAATAATGTTAGGTCGTGCTCATTCGCTCTGCTTAACCGCTTCTTTATACAGTAAGATTAAAATTTGACTTATTAACCAACGAAACACAAAATAACATAATACAGGAGTCATATGTCTTATAATATATTTTATTAATTATTAACATGGGAACTTTTTTAAGCCACGGGGGTGGAGCAATAATGAATTTTCTAAACAAAAAACACTGGGTCAGTGGTTGAATCAATGGTTAAATAACAAATTACGTATAAACATCTCAACTCATCCGTTTATATTATTAGAACGTTAATACAGTAAGCCTTATGTAGGCCTACATAAATGCATTGCATGTTTGTCGATAAAAGCGCCGTGTCACCTGAAAGCGTTACTTGTATATAAATAACCCGGTATCGCTATTTCAACGGTGTTTTAGTCGCGAATGTTGGATTTCATGCATTCAAAGTAGACGCGTAACTAATGGAAATCATTAATTAATTGGGTCGACAACTGGGATCGCATCGCCAGCGTCATACAGCATTCAGCTGCTGTTTGTCGTAGTATAGCTGTATGTCGGTAATAGTGGACTGATAATAAGTAGACCTATTAATCCCGCATTGCGTGTATGAGGATTCAACGACAGATGTAATGGGATGCTATAGTAAATGCTTTACTAGACAAAAACATAAATTGCAACAAATATTTTTTTTCATTGAGTGCTGCAGACCGTTGGGGTTGCATTTCTGACAAAAATCTTAGCCTAAAATTTAGTTTTATGTTTGTTTTTATTGACAAAAGGGTGAAAATTGACTTGCCGTTTCATAAAAAAGTTGTACTGTACCGTACCTCAAACCATTAAAGAGAAAAATATTGTACCATCCTTTATTGTACTGTTTAGCCTATATTTCCCCAAAAACTATCATTCACTCTTTTGGTATGGTTAATTGGAGATTTTATTTAATTAAGGCAATTAAACATGTGTCCCGTAAAAATATGGTGTGTTCGAAAGAACAAATAAAAAATTAATTTATTTTGGTTTGACTCCAACGCCAATGGAAAATCTTCAATACGAGTTACAATTGTAACTCAATATTTAGCTCTTTAACATTTTACTCTTTTATGGTTTTAATTTTAAAATAGTGTGTCAAAAAGTTTTCCATTCGCAAGCAGTGACAAAGTGGTTTCACGAGTGTTCTACACCATTGTACTTGGAACCACAAACTACAACGACGCCTGGGGAGAGCGGGGGCGACTCCTGGTCCTGGAGGGTGGAGCCCTGGAGTCCCGGAGGCGGCGGGGAGCGGCGCAGAGGGGAAGAGGGAGAGGAAACTTCGGAGTCTACGGAGTCACCGGAGGATCCTGCGGAAGGAGTCCTGGAGGAGCGGCGAAACTCTCCGGGACTGGGGATCGCTTGTGCAACACACCAAGTATTGTGGTTAAATATTCCGTAAGACTCCACCCAGGCGAGAAAATATAGTTTTGGTTTCAACATCTCTGTGGTGATTTTATCTACTTTGTATTTTGTAAAGCTCCCACTGTGAACGCCATTGATGATTTTTATCTTTTAAGTTACGTTAATTTGGTTTAAGTTATGTAGGTATGTTGTAATTATCCAAAATGGATCGTAATGTAAAGACGAAATACATAAACTGGTAGTACAGGAAAATGTATTTAGCCTTGACTCTAGTTGCAAACCGCGGTAAAAATTTTACATTCAACTACAGTAGATATTTTATGCCTCCTATAAACGTAATAGGGTTCTTTTCCTTTCTTAAAAGGATTTATTGTACCAAACCAATGTGGTTGAGAGTTAATTTAAAGTGTCGATTTATAACAGTAAGTTTGTACGTATATTTTAGTATGATAGTATGATCAGTTAAATAATGAATTTGTTAGTTGGTTGTTGTATATTTTAACACATTGCAAAAAATAGTTGACAAACTTATCTTTCAGACTGTGTAGGCCTATGTATTCAGTTTTGTTCATCTACCGTATATCAAAATTGAAGAGTTTAATGTATACAATGTTAATTAAATGTCGTTTTAAAACTAGGCTACATCAAAACAGTTTAATTGAATTCCATTTTCCAAATCTAAAATGAATTTCACCCGTGTAACAAATATATTTTAGCAAAATCCGTCGGTATAGGCCTATGCAATAAAACAAGCTTACATAAAATCCGTTAAATCTAACTGTAAATGTTACCGGAGTACTGCACCTGAAAGGTTTAAACTTATAATTGGTTTATATTCCCCCTGGGATTTTTTTACGGGAAGGTTAAAAGTTTTAGGTTCGGCCAATTTGACTGAAGTAGTAAACAGTTAAGGGGCCCACCCCTCTACTCCGTGCCGTTACCCTAGCTATATCACAACCCTATATCATATGGTCATCTCGAACCTCAATAACTCGAAATATTCGGTTCTCGAATTTTTTCAATCACCTTTGAAAACCCTGTCCAAGTTGAAAAATATACCATACATAACTCGAGTTAATTTTACAATTGTGTTTTACCTCTATAAGCAGAACAGATACAAATATTATTTCTATTGTTCGTAATTCAGTAGATGAGTGGAATTATAACTTGCCCTTTACCTCTATTACTCGAATATTACCTCCATAAGTAAGGGTTTTTCTAGGGATCTCTGTTATAGTTGACTCATCTGTGGACAGGCCAAAACGACTTTAGCTTTGTCCGTTGTTACAATACTGTATGTTATCTCTTAGGTCAAATTCATCAAACATTACCTTTTAAACTCGAAAGTTAACTATGCCTAAGTCGAACTAAGCGTAACATGGCTCGGGTGTAACTGTGCTCATGGCTTTCGATGAATACAATATATTCTAAAATTGATTTAATCTTCGTTTCGTCTCAGATCAACTACAATATTTGTGAATAGTGATGACGACATAGTTACGACAGATCGATGTTTTTAGAAAAGTATCCCCGTCTCGTTCCTTGTTTATCCTCTTTTCTCAAAAGCCATGAGCACAGATACACCGAGCCATCTGTAACTCGAAGAAAACTACGTAAAAAAACAACGTAAAACTCAATGTATTTTTTTACTTTAAAAGCTCGGCTTCTCTATTGCACGTTTATTTTAACCTAAATTGAATCTTTAGTACAATTTTTTTTTAAATCAGTGGTATTTCATGTAATTTGATTTTTTTAATCGACCTCTTCACTCTCACATTAACAGACAGACCTTATATCAAGCCCCAGCACTTCACATTGAACGGTTCTAACGGCAGTCAAATGTATTCATGGCCCGTGGTCTTTCATTTACCCCCCCCCCCACCCCACTACTCCCCCCCCCCACCATCACCGACTCCCCTCAGTGTTTACCGTTTTAATCACACCGTTTTACAGCCAACCCCCCCCCCCCCCCAACCGGGATGGTCTTTCTTACTTTGTTTGATCAATGGCTGCAATTAAACACCTTCGGTTTTATAACCCCACTTATTAAAATTTGCGCGGGAAACCGGGTTATTGCGGGCGTAAACTGTCCACATTGCGGTTCATTAAAGGGCGTTTTGTGATCGAATTGAGTACGTTTTACACCTTTACGTTGAAAGTGAGATGGCAATTTGAATTAATTTTGAAGTTAAATTAGCTGATTATTCTCTAAAAAGGTTCTCAAACTAAAATTTCGTACTTAACAGGTATATCTACGTAGATAACTGAAATATTTCAATGACTTCTGCAAACAAAAAAGATAATCCTTTAGTTTTCAGTATACAGTATTTGCAAACCCCTTTTCATAATTTTTTACTATAAATAATGGTTAATGGTCAAAAATGGTTTTTATTATAAATGGTTATTTAATGAAAAATTCATAGTCATTGAGTTTATAGTACATTTTAATTGTTTTTACTTACTTCCGGAGTGGCTGGCCACTGGTGCCCTAAATACTTTGTCTCTCTCACACACCGCTTCCATATTTATCTGTCTCAAATGGTTCGTCTACAATTTTCATTCCTTTCTGTTCTTTTGGAGTCTTTTTGAAGTTGGTCTTATGCTTTCAACAGTTTAAACTGACGATTATTTGATAACTAACGGTTATTTTGTAACTAACGAAACTATTTTTTATTCAACAAAATAAGAATTTTTTAAGAGGTATTTTTACTGTTTTTAGTCGATATTTCACAGCTCATTGAATAAAATCTTATTGAATTAAGGGTTAATTATACCTCCGTACTCTATTAAAATTCCCTCCAGGGAATATTAAATACACCCGGTGGCATTCCTGTCGGTAACTTTAAACGGCGTTCGTGACCGCAATCTATAAACAAATCTCTTTTATATTTAAATTACTCAAATCGCTTTTCTTGCAATTTACAAATACGTAATTCCTATTATTATCGGGCTGTGCACGCGACCCCTCAACGTCAAATCTGACGTCCCCCCTCCCCCCCACGGTACCCCCACCACCACGACCACTACCGGTTTATTTCAATTACGCTCACTCTGATACCGGAAATATTTTTACGTCATTGCACAGTGACATTATTTTAATTTTTTTAGACAATTTGTTAGATTCTATACGAAAGCTTTTAAGTAGACTATATGTTAGTTATGAAAAAAATTAAATTCCTATAAAAATCAGTTGGTATTTATAAAATTTTTGATAAAAATGCAAGTTAATAAAGGATAAAGTTCTATAAAAGTGGTATAAAGGGGTTGTTAAAGTATAAGTGCTAAATAAATTTATTTGATCTAGTTGAAATTTAATTACACAACCCAACTAAATAAAAATTTTTTTCACGAAAGTAATGCTTTGTAATGCAATTGTAAATCGATTGCTGCTATATCTTGTTTTTTATTATTTTTATTAATGCTGTAATAGTAATGCCAACAACACTCCATAATGGTTTGCCTACAATAATGAGTAAATTATCAATGTAACATATTCAAGCGTCTATTGATTCACTGAAATAGTAATATTCACAATAGACACATAAGTTTCACAAATTTCCATTTAACTAGAAAAATCTATCCGCACCGTGAGAAGTTGTGGTCGTGCTTGCCTAGTCGCATGACCGTTAGGGATTTAAGACTCTCTGCAACCTCTTTACCCATTTTTTATCGCTACTAGTCATGACAACGGAATAGTTGTATTAATTATGAATTACAAACAACCTAGTGCGAAGTTTAAAAGACGATATTGTTGTTGGGTTGTTTGCTTTCTTCGTCACGTGTGGTTCAATGCGGGGTTTTTTTTTTAATTATGCATTCAGGATTCGTTTTAGGGGAGCGTGTAAATACTCTTACAAATCAATACACCAGATAAATTAGTGTCGTAAACTTGGAAGTTCACATTATTGTTTTAGTGTTGTACTTTAGGTATAGGTATGTAAATGTTAATGTTTATTAAGTTTTAAATTCTTTACAAATCAATGTATGGTAAGACATAGCAATAACCAAGGATAGTTTTAATTAGACTCGCCGTTCAGAGCAATCCAGGAAGATTAAAGTCTGTGTACGGTATACGTTTAGCAGGCCTAGGTTTCATCATCAGCAGATATCATCTTATTCACATTATTAATTACAACAGGCATGATATTGACAAAATAAGACGATGTGATAGGTTCCGGGCTCTCCACTAAACCGTATGCTACAGCGCTGCCGTGTCAGCCTAGTGAGCGGCCGTTGCCACTTTTCCGTCGCCTCGGCCTTGTATTGAAGGTGGCTATGGCCACGATCATCTTACACTCATCTCTCATTCATACTTGGCTTAAACTACCTATTTAGTTAGGTCGCCATTTCTATAAAGGTATTAAAGGTACCAGTGTTCTCATTTCAGCAGCATCTTTTTAACTTTCTCAAATGACACCTTTTTTTAACATGTAACACGAAATCACTCGGGATGTTAACTTGGCATGCAGGGCTCATATACTGCTCCCCAGCACTACATGTGCCACACACGCGGCCAGCGCCGGCCCTGGCTGTATACATAAGTAACTGCCTAGCAGAATGAAGCTGGAGCATGCGATCCGAGCGTTTTCCCTGGCTAAAGTTAATTAAAATTTCTTATCGCCTTCTTCTCGCCCAAGCCGTACAGTTGTATGGTTACAACAAGCGGTGTGGGCATGGGGACTCATTCATGAAATAAATTTGCAAAGTTATTGGTCAAACAGAAACCATTGATAAATATAATTTTTTTCCACCGGATTTTTCTCGTAGCTCAGTTTTATTGTTACTTTTTGTAAATCGGACATTTCAAAATTCACTATCACAATTAAGCCAGAGTCAATATGTGATCATAGGGCGATTTGAGCAATCACCTTCTGTTTGCTTTTTTTTGACACGACGCTAACCAAGTGATAATTCGTATTCTACTACTATAAGTAGCCTATAGTAACTGTATTTCAATAGAATACTATAGATAGATTTTATTGATCGTTAACAACTTTTATTAAAATAAAATACACTTACTAATTTAGATGAAATGCGATTATTTCAACAATGACGATTGGCCTGGAATAATCGGGCTAAACTGGTATAACCTAACCAAAATTTATCGCAGATTAAAAGTATTTTTAATACATACCGGCTTAAAAAATTATAGTATGAGTTTTATTTGTAGCATCGTTGGAAGGCATTCCATTTTAAGCCATCCGATTTTCAATCAAAATCACTGTATTTTCGTCCTTATTAAACTAAAATTAACTGTTTACTGTCTAAATATCAAATTAGACTGTTTGTCGACAACGTGGTGGACTGTCCATCAGCAATACATTGTTGCCGCCGCCGCCGGTCTGTCATCAATCAATACACGAGAATAGCCAGTATCGGATCGGTGTCACATAATGTGCACAGCCGATAGGTTTAGTTCATCAGCGTGGTCGCCAGGTGGCAGCAGCGATAGGCGCGTGCAAGCGTCCACGTGATTGGAGGTTAAATCACCCTGAAATGACAGTGGTCAAGTTAAATCCGGGAATTATAGCTCCCGATTCGATTTTTTAATTGTTAATACAGTCTACTCTATAACTTAAAATCTACAGGACTACGACTTTTCTTCGTGTTACGTATAGTTTTATTTAGAAATACAGTTCAAGTTATAGGACGTAGTCTAAATAAAATTCGTTATACAGAGATAAGATACAGAACAATTAGGGGCAGCTGATAGACAATGTAGTGACAGCTGACCATGTAGTGACAGCTGACAATGTAGTGACAGGTGACCATGTAGTGACAACTGACAATGCAGTGACAGCTGACAATGTAAGTGACAACTGACAATGTAGTGACAGCTGACAATGAAGTGACAGCTGACAATGTAGTGACAGCTGGAAATGTAGTGACAGCTGACAGACAATAGACTTGATGTCACCAACTTCTTAGACCTGTCCTTAGAGAATACTTCGAAATATGAGTAAGATTCACCTTGTGGAGGGAATGGTAAATTCTAATTCGTTTTTTTCCTATCTACTGAAATTCAATTATAGAGGTAATTGTTCCCCACTTGAACTTATAGAGGTAAAATAAGCGTAATTTTTTGAGCTATGTATGTTTTTACTTGACAGGAATTTCGAAGGCAATTGAAAAACATTCGATAAGTATAGGTCTGACCAAGGTTTCAGTTAGCGACTATCGAGAGATGACTTCATAAGTATCATTAAGAACTTAAGAACGTAATCCTATTATTAATCTAAAAAGGTGTGTAAAATTGGAACAGCAATGCTTGTTGATCTGGATCAACCCTTTGCAATTGATCCCGGTGTTTCAAACAACACTGGCGTGGGAGGTCAAATAACAAACCATCCCGTATGAATTGATGACAGAAGTGTTCTTCATTCTATATTGGTAGTGGTATAGTTTTAATTGTGGAACATTTAAATAATTTTAACCGTGTGTTAAAAAAAAGTATTACATTAAAGTGACGGAAATACTGTTGAAAATAAACAACATTTATCGACAACACCGCTAGTCTGATATTTTGTTAATTATTTTTGTCCTCAGCCATGAAGTCAAACCGAATCCGTATAATAATTTATGCTCATCCAATACCGTATTTTGATCTCGGTTTAATTTTGTATTCTCAGTTGTGGCACAGTGAGAGCTCTTAAAGTAATGCATTTTGTAAATGCAAATTTCTATGTAATTCCAGGAACCTACAATGAAGCTCGCACAACGATAAGCAACGGATACACAGATTAGAAGGTGATCGACTACGATGGCAAGATGATGTTCGAACGCGTTCAAGTCCAGTGAAGTGGGAACCATGTGTCGCTCATCAGTGAAGGGTGTCTTCCATTTCGTTGTTGACCCGAACATTTTGTTGTGTTATTAAGGTTCGGTCCACTATGAGATAAACCATTTTCTAAAATGTTCAGAAGAGATAAATTTGTAGTCGCGCCGGTAGTGCTGTCGTGATCTACAGCGGCAAAATGAAACTAAAAAGATCACCACGATTCGCAAAAAACGCGCCTCGTCGTCAGGTGATACACGAAAGCATGTTGAACATTCTAAACTATATTCTAAATGGTAGTGAGATATTAAAATTATTTTTCTTCCCGAACCCAGAACAATATCCGGTGAATTCAAAGTAGACTTTTCCGTGCGGTGAAATTCCGACCACGTAGAAGGATGAGTATTCTAGTCTTTAGGGGATTATCAAATTTATAGAGTAGGGTTGTCCATTGGAGCGTCCACTAACAGGGTTTTCTCTGTTCCTCTTTTCCCGCCCGATTGATCCCTCCTTTCCAACATAGGTGGAGGAGTTTTTGGTGGGAAGACGCACCATGCGGATGCACGGTTGCCAACTGACTGGCTCCGTCTGCTTCCTGCTTCTGTTGACCACGTCGCACGTCTTCGCCAGTGGTGAGTGTCTTTTGTTCAGTTTAGATTAAGGATTACGCGGGCCTAACAACAACCATCTCGCTCTGCCGCCATTCCACGATACTCTACCTCGTTACGAACTTTCTTGCGTTGTGAAATTTTGAATTTGACGATTTTTCTCTTACGTGCCCTTTTACATGTTTTGCTGCTTTTCATTTCCCGTTCAATTTGTCCCTTTTGCTATCAAATGTGGAGTATATTAGCGGGGGGTTCCCAACTTAAATGTGTTTTTAATATAGGCTATAAAAAAATAACCACTGTAGTGCAAGGCTGGATTGCTAAATGCAGATTTCTCAAAAGCATAGTTTCAGCTGAATCTTGAAAGCATTCACGTTTCACAATTAAAACAAAAATATACAAAATTGTTAATCATTCTTTCACAAAATGAAAACTATTCAATGTTAAATATATTGCCAACTTGAGAAAACAAACAATAACACGAGCAGCCTATATCCAGAGGAAGGTTTGTTAATATTGAAACATTCTCCGCTGACAGTACTGCAGTGGTAAATACACATTGTTCGTGACGCGGGGTAAATGGCTATTGGAAAATACTGCCGGACCGTGAGTGTAAACTGTGTTTACATTTCCATATGCTTTCGATTGACCTGTTTCCATTGTCGTCGGAACCGGCGACTGGAAAATTGTCTATTCTCGCATTAGTATGCGCTGCGAGTTTTCGGTAGCGAAAAACTTCACAACTTCATATCGATTGTTCTCGTTCGATAGCCAATACAAAACTATTTCAAAAGTGTTCATCGAATAATAACGTCACGTTGGAGAAATAATTCATTGTTCTTGTCGTTGTCCAAATTGGATTTTATTTTGAAATTAATATTATTATAAAAAGAAGTAAACGAGTTAATTATATCTTTTTATAGCCTAATAAATTGTTTCATGTTAAAGTAGGCTACTACTTTAATTTAATAAATACTGTACAGCCTTATCATAAGATAATAAATTGAATAGGTATCCTTTATAACTTTTTTTATTACAAACGTTTTCAATGATGGCCTCATCACAGAAACTTGTGGCAGGTAAAAAAATAATTTAAAAAATATAGGCGTACTAAGTTGATTATTTATTGATTTTATTAGTTTTAGTATTTTGAGATCTTTAATCAAGAAATTTATTTTTATGAGGAGTTAAAACTATTTTTAGATAAAGCTAGGTTTTCATTGAAACTTAAATAAAATGTTACAGTTAGAAATAGTGTTTTCATATTAATGTAAATACAGAAAAAGTCCTTATCAGTTTTTATCACGTGTACAACTATTCATAGGATTAACCTAGACACACGTGTAAACAGTTACCGATAGTGAGCGGGGTATAAGGGTAGTGCGGAGGGGTGGAGGGCACGTTAGGGCGGCCCCTGGGGGGCTGTTTGGTCATAAATCGGTCTGGAACGGCAGCGCTGTTTGTTGTTGTTAGGCCCGGTGGCTTTGTCGCTGAAGAATGGAGTGCCCCAGGGCTCCACGCCGGGGCCTTTCTTCTTCCCGTCGTCGACAATCGCTCCACTATTCACCGCGCACGATCGTCTACGTCAACAGTTCTGCCTGTTATAAAGACGCTGTGGGAACAATTGTTCTGATGGCTGTGATTGTGGTGTGTTGGAAAAACAAATAGCCACAAAAAAAACTTTTTATGAGGTTTCTCAAGTTATACTTATCTCTTAGATGCATTTTCATTGTCCAATCTACTAAATGAATACAAATAAATTCTCGGTTAACCTGTTAAAACTGTCCCTGATAGTAACAAATTCATTCAACCTGATGTATTTAAAAGATCATCTTAATGTCGAAAAAGTATATTTTTAATATGGTAAACGTAATGCAAGTTATTGTAACCCTCACGAAATCAAACTAAAGTAATTATAACATTCCTAGTAAATTAAACGTCTTCATCAACATATCTCCTCATCGGCGATCTCATTAGTACACAATGCTTGTATTATTGAATAATTAAAATGAAATTCATGCACGCTATGAAGTACACTTCGATATTTTTTAGTTTAAATTTTGTCACTCAATTCCAGTAGCTGCTGATTTAAGGTTGAATAGTGTGAATATACAGTTGTTAAACAACATTCGTTTGTTTTTACTGTGTGTAAAACAAAACGTGGAAACAAAGTATAAAGTGTTTGTTCTTATAAGTTCCAAACCTGGTTAGTAGATTCTTTCCCGATAACCGACCGAGTTGTAGCGAGGAGCCGAACTGGGATCCTCGTCCTTAGTCGTTGGATTATGAGATGAGCGTTAGGGCCGGCCAGGGCCTCTTTTACCGGATTATAGGCCTAGCACGGCCAGACCCTCGTGCCGAAAGCCCGTCCTGCATAATGTGTCTGCCCGGTGTTCGATAATCCCCCCCCCCACACCAAAGAATGGGACATTAAATGGACAAACAAGAGTTGGAACGGACAGTAATGTGGGGGAAGGTAATCCTTATCACTGCGTACCTGGGATCAATTATTATCACGCTTAATGTTGATTAGTGCAGACCATATGTTAAAAATTTTTCCAGGCTTGATTTTCATGTAGTGTTGATTATTTTGGGAATGTTATTTCAGTGAAAAAGATAATAACGTGTAAAACCAATCTACACATATTCGATATTATAGGCCTACTCCGTCGACATTTACAATCGTGAAATTCTCGATTATTAACGTAATGCGCAGATTATTATTAGTTACAAAATTCTTAAAACAAAATTACATTTTGTTTTTCATTTTGCATTTTTTTCATTACTACAAAATTACATTTTTCTTGATTTGAGCTTTTTTTGTTAAGCATAAATAAATCATCAATTCACTTTCCATAGATTTTTATTGGACAATAAATAAAGTAAATAAATAAACTTTATTGCTATGAACAATACAGATAATACAGAACATGCGTCATAAATACATAATAAAAACAAAACAATATAAGCAAGAAATCTCACGATGGAAATATTCTGGCGCAACGATGTAAAAGTAGTTATATTTTTAAAGGGATCCAAAATTTCAAAGAGTGGGATGAAAAATCGCAAAGAAAATTGAAAAGACTACAAAGCATTAGTTTACACAGCTCTTACTTAGCTCTCCCCCCCCTCCCACCGTTGTTAACAGCACCAGCCTCCTCAATGCTCCTGCAAGGCGTCACCAATAATCATGTTTGTTTCGCTGATCGGCTCCTAAAAGCGGGTTACCGGTCGACGGAACGTCGCGACTTTGATCAGCAATGCCGATCAAACCCGCGATCGGCCCGATCAGATCTGCCCGTCGACACAGAGCTGTTCGCCCAAGGCAATCGTATTATTGCTGAAAGGGTAGTCACTTTTTTATTGCTCCCGGAAAAGTGGTATTAGGTAAAACTCTTATTAAATGGCCAGCGTTTTTTTTTTTTTTTTTTTTTGAAATAATAAAGGTTTTACAGGAACAGAATAGAAATCATTTCAGTCCTACATTCTGTAATAATTTTATCTTCTAATGACAATCAATGGACTTCATTTACAGTTTGATATTTAAAAATAATTACAATTCTTTATTGATGTAGTGCAAATAAATATTTTCCATAGCACACGTTAACACAATGCGATTTTTATAGGATATATATAAGTTTGTAATTACAAAATTTATATCGGGGTATACGTAGCCTACTAGCTAGAGTTAAAATTCGCTAAAATTTTTATAATGTAATAACCTTCAAATAATATTTTTATCAATTTCAGTCAGTTTTACACAAATTGAACGATACAGCACTATACAGACACAATGATATTGATATTGTCGTCTGATTGGCCGGATAAAAATGATAAGGGCAAACGCGCACTACACCGACCACGACCACGACCACGACCCCGACCAGTCGCATGCAGCAGTTTTATCATAGAAGTAAGTGGAACAGCGCGCACTAGGCGACATGCGACTCAGCGGTCGGACCCTGGTCGCACGACCAGAGTTCTGGAGTTTGGTCGCGCCCGACCACGACCCGACTGCGACCAAAAATAACATAGATTGTAATGGCACATCGCGCACTGCCTCCGACAACACTCCCGACCCGACCAGTGGTACTGAGTGGAGCGAACTGTGTACACCTGGTTTTTGCGTGTGGTTTTGTGTTGTTGAAGTGTAATTCACACTTGACACTATTCTTGTACCATGTACAATTTGTGAATAAAGAATTTATGAAAATGAATTGAAAAACCTTTCTTCATACTGGCGTAGTTCGTTATAAAATGTAGCGAACTGTCCTCTCGTAGACTTCACAGCCATCAAAGGATGTACCCAGTACCGCCTTCTCCTTCGCCGAACGTACCTGCGATACAAGTGCGCAATGACGGCTATCTCTTCAAGTCCATTTTGTAACTGAATAGCTACTAGCTTGGCAATCGTTACCGTGGTCGTGGTCGTGGTCGGGGCTCGGCCGCAAGGCTGTGCGACCCGACCAGTCGGGGTAAAAGTCGTTGGTCGTGGTCGTGGTCGGGGTAGTGCGCGTTTGCCCTAAGCAGAGATGAAGCTCCGGAGTCAAAGTCCCAATAAAGGTTCATCACTGGATGATAGCAATAACCTGATTACGGCTGATCAGATACCGTTGGTGGATTTCATTTGCAATAACTCGATTTAAGGTTTGAATATAATTGTTGTTTGGCTGAATTTCCTCTTTTATTTAATAAATTGTGGCAAAGTTATTAAAATAACCTTCTCGTGTACTTCGTGTGCTTACACTTTATTCACTGTATATATTCCACTTTCTCTGTTTTGTTCACAGTAACCTTGAACTTTTTATAGTAATAATGCTGATTTCTATTCCTATACTACAGATAATACACTTATAATTATTTGTTATCATTCTATAATAAAGACTGTTTAAGAGTTAAACAATATAAGTATAGTAGCTCACAAAAAAAAGGTTTTATATTTAAATTAAATTTTATAATTCTTTGCCTACTTAAAATTTAAAGAGATAATTAAAAACATACTTATTGATGAATGTTTATCTAAAGCTGATGAATTTTTTTTATATACAATGGAGTCACTATCTATAATCAATTTTTCCTATTTTTGTTTTAATATTTTATTGTTTATCACCTACTGTGATATAGTTATATTAGCTATATATATTGAGTAATATATATATATATATTGAGCTATAATTTTTATGTTATTCAATGACTATATTTAATTATCATTTATTTTACTGTAATGTGACTTTTATTTGAATATTGCCATTGACGCTTGTCCATACACTGTGTATGTGTTTAATGACAATAAATAATCTTGAATCTAATAACGTTTTGGTTTTATAACAATTAATTGTATTACTTTTAAATCCATAATTTTCTAAAAAACAAAAAAAGAACTCAATAGTTGAGTGTTTAATGCGATTTCCAAAAGTAACTTTTACCCCCCAGTGTAAAAATAAACATTTTCGTTACGACTGGAGTGCATGTCGAAGTCCTACAGGGCCTAATAGGCATAAGAGCCTTATCATGATCCGACCTAACACACTACTGTTAAAACAGCCACTCCATGGCTTCACTGCCATTGCAAGGGTTCGACCGCCTCTGCTGCTTGATCCTCATTAGGTTGGCAGCGAATGGATGTAATCTATGGTGATACTCATCATACAATCCGTTCCATATTCTGTTGGCATAATAATTAACATCTTTATTCCTTCGTTATGGTTATTTTGTTAATGCAAATTATTTTTGTTGGAAAATTTTAAGCAATAAAAATATGTTAGAATGTTTTAGTCATCACTCTTATGCTATTCTTCTGTTAAATTTAATAAAAAAAAATTATAGATGTTGCAGTGTCTTTCATAAACGCATCAAGAGTTACTTAGTTAATCTATGTTTCAAGGTTAGTTTCATTCATCATTTTTAGAAGTTAACGCTTACACTTTATACAACTTTCGTTCACGTATAGTCCTTTAATTTCAATTATGGGCAATACATTTAAATGATAGATTGAAGATATCATTTTCCAATCGATTTCAAACAACCCCTCATTTATAATACACTCGTTCACAATTCACTCCAAACAAATGGAAATCGGACAACACCCGTTGAAAAGGCAGGGAACGGCATTGCACGCCAATCTTTTGGAGAGCGAGAGAGGGCGGTGGGGTGTGACAAGTTTGGGGGGGGGGGGGGGTTGCAGCAACAAGTGAAGGAACACCCCATTTGTAAGCGAGGACGCCGGCTTTACGCGGAATAAATGATAATGTCGGTGTGAGCGGCTGTTTACACTGTTTGGGTATTTTTAACCCCCCCCCCTCCCCACCACTCCTCGTCACTCCTAAGTGTATCATTGCGGTCTCATGTGTGGCGTCGAGCCCCTCTCACACGCGACTCACAGTATAAGCTGGAGATTTATTTGGGTTCCCTTTCATCTTATTTTGTAACTCTTACGTTCAAACTTGATTAGAAGTTCATCGTAGTTCCAAGAGTTATCTAAAATGTTTATCTATTACTGTATGGAAATCGTGTCCAGCTACCGAGCAATGTCTTTACGCCTCATAGTCTTCTATTTTTATTCTTACTCTTCTTAACCTACAAGTGTTTCAGTGCTTGGCAAACATAACTCGCATAAATTGTGTGAATACTGGGTAAAAAAATGTCGGTAAAAATATAAAGTTGTAAAAATGTGTGAAGTTTTTGTTTTTATCAAATGAGAAATACTTTTATCGCTGTAAACAGTAAAGACAGTAAAATTTTACAAATCAAATAGGCCTATGTTTATATAAGCGACCTTCAGAAGAGTCGTGTCCGTGGCGAAATATTTTAATTGCTTGTCTGTTTTACGCATGAGTGTAGGTATACACGTTAAAGTTTCTTTCTGGAGATATTTTAAAGAAATTTACCATTATAAGAAATTTCGCCGTGTATTGTATTTTTTCCAATCGTGTGATCCTTCATTATGAAGTTCTGACCCTGTTTTTCATAGTTTAACAAATTTTTAAAATACTTCTTGAATGAAAAAAAACAGTAAGTTGTTGAAGTTATGAAGGCTGACAGTGTGATTCGATATGAACCGACTTGACGCGAAACAGAAGGTAGGCCGAGTTTGCAGTGGCAGGAACGCCGGCCGATATTGCTATGAATTCCTCGGACGCCAGGAGTTCTTGGACAGGACGGCACATAACTCTGGCCACTCCCCCCCCCCCCCCACCCTCACCAAGGGGACGGGGACACCTTGATTGGCGGTGAACAAATGAGACGATCTTCAACGAATTTTAATGGATATTTTCTTTAGGCGGTGTCCTAGCAGGGCGGCGAAATTCGGACGGCGTTGCGTGCGTGCGAATTTGCCGGCCGGTGGAAATTACAAACGCACTGAGAGGCATGGGAGTGTCCTACGTGCGTTGCGTTGCCGCCGGTGCGTTGACGCTGGTCGTTGCGGCGAAAAGACAAGCATGTTTGTGTTTGGACGTCCGTGCGGCAAGTGCGTTACTGCGTCTAGTGCGTCAGTGCGTGTTTGGCTGTCACTGGAGACGGGTCTGATAGGCAAATTATAGCCAAATTTTATTAAACTATCATGTACTGAAATTTTAAGACTTTTTTTCTTTGGTATTTTTATCTACATCTAATGGTTAGGGAACTAGAGGCAATTAAAGTTCATTTTGGTTTAGTTTTAGTAAGAATAACATGGGATGAACTTTATCTGCCATATCTCCAAAACCATTCAGTAAAACAAAAAAATACTTCAAAATAAAAATGTCTTAGAATTATGTTTCGAGAATATTTTACTCATAAAAATTATCATTTACCTACGCATAAATTAACTTCTCTCCAATATAGCGGGCAAAATTTAAAATAAAAAATGTTAGGCCTATTATAAAAAAAATGTTCTTAAAACATCAATGTGCTTGTGAACTTAGTTACTTATTGCGACTTACGGTAGCAGTAAATAATTTATTATTTATATTAAAATACAACTTTTTAGTGCAGATTTTGAAGGCCTACTTACCTCAACGTCAAGAATGAGCCTTTCCTCAATAGAAATAGGCCGCATAATATTAGTAACCTTTAAAGGAATTCCTTCTTCTTCGAGTCACTCACAACAAAGTCAAAAGTATCAATTAATTGACATCCTAGTATAATTTTTAAACAACTCAGGATGCTCCCTTAACTTATGATAGGGATGGTGAAAATCACCTAATTCCTCTCTTTCTCTAAAAATATCATTAATTAATTGGAGATCTAGTATCTCTAGCTTTTAGCTTCAAATAAGCGTAACTGTCAAGTAAATAAAGTTTTCGCTTACTTGCGGACTGCATGTTTTCAATCACCCATTACTACGCAGCTAATGAGGGCTCTCGACTGCCACCGCCGCACGAACGCATTGCGGACACCCTTTTGGTCGGTCGTCCGTGCGTCAAACGCACGCAACGCCGTGCGAATTTTCGCCGCTCAGCTAGGACGCCGCCTTATATTTGTACTTCTTGCGTTAAGAGTCTGCAGTACCTGGGCCATTTTGGTCATATGTCCCATAAGAGCAATGTTAAATTTCAAACATTACTGTGAGTTTGTTATTGGTCGGAAAATTTCAAACTTGATGTCATTTTGAATGTTACCATAGTGTTTAGTGCTTTATAGTGATAGAAAATTTATTTTAAAAAATTATCCACTCGAATAACGAATAAATTATAAATACATTTAACACCATTTTAAAACCACTTTAAAACAATTTTTAGTAGGTTTATTAAAAATCTATCGACGCCATGCACTCCGCCATTCCCTTATGGTGAACATGTTCAAGTTTCATGCAAATCCGATGTTAAGATTATCGAGATATAGTGTTTCAAAGACAACAGTAATGTTTTGAATTTAACATTGTTCTTATATGGGACTAAAAGTCCAAGATGGCGCAGGTACTGCAGACTCTTAAACTATCTCGGCATTCAACTTGAGTAACTTATTTTCAGCTGGATATTTAAGATCATTGTGTGTTACATTACCCAATATTATTATACTAATACTATGTGATTAATCTGGTTAGGTTGTGTTATTATATAACGAGCATCGAACTTAAGTAATTCTTTAGGGCTAATTCGGATGAACGATAAAAATCTTGTTACGGGTTTAAAAATGACTTTGGCAAGTCAGGAGGTGGGGGGAGTTATGGCAGTTATCTCGCCGTATGTAATGGGATTTAGTGATCTGCATAAACAACATTTGTACAAAAACTCTGCTTCTATAAAACTATAGGAACTAAAACATTCTCATTCATTTTTTATAATGGCTATACAAAAGAGAAATCCTTTTTATGAATTACGTACCTTTAAAACCAACTCATTACGGAAGCTTTGAGAAGCAAACATACTCATGGTTTTGCCTTTAATCGTTCCCCACTTAATATTTTTTTAGTATTGGTATAAAATTTATCTGCTGACACGCTTGGTAATGAATGGTCGACAGAGGCCTTTGGCAGCCCCCTACGAGCCGCAGGCGAGTCTATAAGCACAGAAAAAGGAAACGAAAAAGGAAAGCGTTCGAGTTCGAATTGGCAACTACGGACGATTCGCGACAGCGCGACAAGAGCGCAGCCCAACGGTGTTGACGTGAAATAGCGACAAGCGCACGCAGGTGAGCGTTCTGTATCGTTACCTTTTTCTGCGCTAAAAGGTCGAGTCAAGGATCCAGAAGTGCTCACGTTGGCGGCGATCGCTTCCGAGCCGTGATGGGAAGTTGGCGTGCGTGTCGGCGTGCACGCGTGTTGAGCGTGAGCCGCGGCAAATTAGGAGCCGACCTCCACCGACCGGGCTTTGACCAGGAGATTTATTGTAGGCGGCGAACGTGTAAAAGCATAAGCTAATGGGCAAACGGCAATGCCGCTAACAATCCCTGCGTCGGGCGAAATGGAATTTATAACCACAGATCGATAGAGCTGTTTATAATCAGTTGTGTCGTGTCGTGTGCAAGTTGATTGCAGTGAAGAATATTAAAAGGACAGGTCATTTGAACCTCGATAACTCAAAATCCTCGATATCTTGTATTATTTTCAATCCGCTGAAAAGTTATACACTATAGTAAAAACCATACTAAAAGCATTAGATAAAAATATTTTCGTTTATGTAAGTGTAAAAGAAAATACTTAAACAATTGGCATTTAAATTAGTGTGCCTACTTCAGCTATTTTTTTCTTTTTAAAATTATTATTTTTTATGGTTATTATTACGTTCAAGCCGAATATCAGAAAGGAAACGTCCGTTAAACATTAGAATGATAAAGCATACAATGAGAATGTAAAGGGAAACAGGAAAATGTTTAACAGGAAAGTTTAAGTCGAAGGGTACAGTTCCCGAAGCAAGTGTCAAAACTTAGTTGAGCCACATTAATACTAGATTATGGTCACTTCAAGCTCATTTATTTAGCATTGTGCTCCCGTGATCGGAAAGGTCAACCCGCCTCTCCCAACAACTTGAGTGGAATCTTGAATATTACATTTCCGTATTGCTGTTTGTCAATATCCGTCTGGCAATTCATCCATGTAAATGTAAAATTAACAATAACAATGTATTTTATTACTAAATGAAAAAAAATTCATGAAAATAAAAAATTAGTATTAGATAGGAAATATAGAAAATAAATATTTTTATACATTGTCGCTCCATGGATAGTTTAAACTAATTACAATGATAATGAATTTGAAATATTTCAGGGAAAAGATGGAAATATTGTGGCATTCGATATTTATTGATAGGGTTAGTGAAAATTGAATTATTGATGAATTTTACTTCGTGTAAATGTAAATATAAACCATTTTACAACCTATCTTATGGTAATGTAATGTATGGTTTGTTATGTTTTTCGTGCTATTCGACTTTCATCACATATTAAGGAATCATTTCATGCAATGGTATCTCGTGACTTAATCAGGAGGTCACTGAGCTGGCCTGAATGTGACATTTGCACACTACTCATATATCCCAACTTACAAAACGCTAACTATAGAACCACTGCTTACGCACTCTGGACACAACATTGATAGAATTGCATTCGCAGTCCAACCAACATCCACGGGTTCAAGTTCAAGTCCAAGTTGTCCATTACACAGTCCAAGTCCAAGTTGACCATTACACAGTCCAAGTCAAACAATCCCCCGAGCCCGTCAATTACTGACGATGACGTCACATTGAGCCGACTCAGGTCTGTTACTGTACTCCTTCTTCATTGTTGTCTTCATACATTTGTTGCATCGTTATTGTGTGTTATACCATTTTCAATTCAATTGTATCGTTTTTATACTTTTTTTCTTTGGACCGGTAAAGTTTTCCCACATTTTGTTGCTATGTTAATATTGTAAAAAAATTGTGTACTGTAAGCATGTTTTTTTTTTAATACAGTCTATTAAGTGTTTTTGTTTTCTCTTATTATCTTTTACCGTGCACTTTTACTGTTAAAATGATTTACCGCACTCTAGGTTCGGCCACAAAAAATCACTCATATTCAATCTAAATTTTAGGCTATTTTTACAATGGAATTAGTATCAAGTTGTACAAGACCATTAAGAAAGTTGTATGTAGCCTATATACAATACGTGTTAAAATTGCCATTGACATATTTTATAACTGTCCACGGATACTTTCTATACCAACATGCTATATATAGCCTACATTCAATACTTTTCCAAAACGCAAAATATACTTTACTAGAAATTATTACAAAATAAAAATTATATTCACCGGAGACGACTACTGAATGTTTGGTCGTGAAAATCATTGGTCGTGTTTATTTGAATTGGCGAGTTATTAAAGTAGAAACGGTTTCGTGGAACCTCCAAGCTGTACAAGTTAAAGTAAACTAATTACGTTAACACCCCTCATTAAAACTTGAAAGGATCTTGGGCTGAATGGGCCTCAAAGCGGCAACTTTGCGATTCCGATACTCAAATGCAGCTTCAAACTCGCCGCTCGCCGCTCATCTACATGCCTGATCTGCTGCAGTCCTCTGTGTGAAGCGAGCGGCGGTTCCTGGAACTTTTTAACGATAGTAGTGGGGAATGGCTACAGTTGGCCCAGGTCAAGGTCAGGCGGTTGTAAGTGTTGTAGGGGTAGTAGCGGCTGGGGTTTTTTTGACAGTGATGGGTGGGTTTTGGAAGTGGGTCAAGGTCATCCGGAGGGGTTTTTAAAAAAGGTGAGCCCCGAGGGGTTAGATTGAAGGTGGGTAAAAATTTATTTAATCAAAGAAAAGTAGTGGTTTTATTTGAGGAAGCGTTGGAGTGTTGTTTACTGGCGATGGAGTGGTAGATGCCAAAGGTGATAGCGATGAGAAGATAAAAACATACTATCCACAGTACGCATTTGAATAGTCGTAAAAGCTGAATCATTTCTTGTTGATTCTTTGTTTCTAATTGTAGTCTGTTGATTTCGAGTTTGAGTTTATCCTCTTCCAATTGTGACGTAAATGAAAAATCATCCATCATCTTCGTGTATTAAATGTATGCAGGTAAAAATTGGAGCGGTGTTGATGGTGAGAAAGTTGGCGATGAAATGAGAAACAGAGATAGGGACAGGTTATATATTACTGTAAAAATAGTGGGGGGTAAAGAAAATAATTGTAGTTGACTAAACATCATTATTAGCTGTGTCGGGTGTTGCAGCTTTGGAAGATGGAAGACTATTATCTGGCAGCTGTAAAACTTCGACGTCTTCGCTTTCCATGTTTTCGTAATCAGAAGAATTGTAGGAAACTTCCACAGTGATAGTAATGGTGTTATTTGGAGTGTTTATTAGATCACTTAAAATTTGAAAAATATTTTGTAAGTCTTCCTGTGATTGAATAAGAAAAGTACATTTACTTGTTGTTAAAGGAGAGGAGCTCATTGTTCGGAAGTTGGCAAACAAATGGTGAGCGATGGTCAGAGGGTCGCTTATATGTGGGCAAAGGTGGTGGAGGGGGAAGTAGAGGGGTGGGGGTGGTAGAGTGGTGGGGGAAGGATGATATAATCATATGCGAACCGGCGGCCAGAGCATTTTGCCGCAAAATCCCATTTGGGTAGGTTATGGGTGGTGTGTAGAAATAAGTATTAGCTGTAATATAAATTAGAAACACTAATAATTTTTATAAATTAAATATTAAATTTATATTTAACCAGAGCTTGCATTTCTTGTTCCTCGTCGTTTAATTCAACAATTTTAACACCATTAGTTGTCTGTTCCTCTTCCTCTGCACTTTGCGACGATGAAGACATGGAGGTGGCAGAAGAAGATGATGAGGATGAAAATATTTTGGTAGGATTGACGTATTGCACTGTGATGTTGATCCATCTTAAAGGATAGTTATCAATGAGTGTGAGTAAGTTTTGGAATAGGGCTTCCATCTCTTCTCTGTCGGTAACTAAATGTTGAAAGGAAATGAATTTATCATCCATGTTGTTGTCAGTGCGAGTAATGAAATAAGAATGAGAAGCGTATTGAATGATCCGTAGAATATATGTTGTAAAAAATAAGTGGTGGGGGTAATCTCAAGGTCAATCAAATGGAATTTTAAAAAAGGGCTGCAGTCAGTGACTACAGCTATACATCTGAAGCTTCAACAGGATCAGTAGACCAATCAGATCTGTACTTGCACGCATTTATGATGCATGTACAAAAGTCGTCTTTATAACATGCATTACACTCTCGGCAATTAACAATTTTTTCTGGATGAAATTTGATACATCTCTGGGGACAGCAAGTGTGGAAGTATCTTGATTTATAAATCTTGAAGGTTCGCAATTCTGGTGGTGGTAGTTGTTTTGTCTTGCATTTGCAGTAACAAGATCCGAAGAAATCACATTTTCTACAAGCTAATCCGTCTACCATCCATCTTCCTATATCGGTACATTTTTGTTCACAACAATAGCGTGGTTTGTATTTGTCTTTCTTGTTTTCCATGTTGACGCTTCTAAGTTTAGCCAAGAAATGAAGGTGTATAGTGTAGGATAGTGTGTTTTATAGACTAGAAAAAGTGGTGGGGGTAATCTCAAGGTCATCCAAATGGAGTTTTAAAAAAGAACATCTTACAAGTGTAAGATGTATTTATTTAAGATAGTGAGTTTTCATTCTCTTTTTCTTTCTTTATATCTTGTTTGTATTTTTCTTTTTCTTCTTTAGCCATAGCAATGAGATCTTCAGTGGATAGTGGATGTACTTCAGGAAATTTTAGAATTAATTTTGGTTGGAATCCTTCTTTAGTCAATACTTGAAGATCGGACGTCATTTGTTCTACACTTTGATAGTCTTTTCCGTAGATTTTTCCATTGAATTCAATCATCATTCTGTACAACATGGTAGTGGTAGTTGTTTTCGCTGCGTCAGTTGGGAAGCAAATGATGATTCTGTTTAGGTTACGCGTTCCTTTTATAGATGCCACAGCGACCACTCAATATTATTCAACATTAGTAATATTTCTGGAACTTAACATTACTTTGAGTAGATGGTGTTGTAGTTGAAGGTTGTGTGGAAACAAATACTTCTTCATTGCAGAATTTTTGTTTAGGAAACATCCTCATGTTGTTAGCGTAAACATCAATATTTAAACGATAACCACCGGCAAGTAACACTCGCAATTCATTAGTAAAATCGTCAAGTTCTTCAAAAGTTGTGATGGTGGTAGTATCATATGATGCACACTTAACCTTAAGAGACATGTTGTTATTTGTAATAACTGGAGAGCCAACAGAGATGTGTACGGCACGAAAGGTAGTCGTAGACTGATGAGATCCTTAAGAAAATTACGGCCTTTATATACCCTCAAAACTAGGTCAAGGTCACCCAAACGTGTTTTTAAAAAAGCAACATATCGATAGTGCAGAAACACTATCGATATGTTGCCTTTTTTATTTTTTTTTTCATTTTTATTTTTTATTTATTTATAATCAGTTACATACATGTACAACAGTATATATAAACTACAGATTAGTTGCTAGTAGGCATAACATGAAGTGTAAGTTCAGTAGAGTTGCTTCCGCTAGGACCGTGAGCTGCTAAGTAGAGTGCGCCGGGGTGAATCAGTCGTAAATCTTCATTCTGCAGCAGTTGAACGAAGCGTTTGGGAAGAAATACTTGAAATTTTGGTTCATCACCAGGTGTGTAGGGTGCTTCACTTAATGTACAATTGATAGCGTCTCCAATTGATGTTTCCATTTTCTTAATAGTGTGAATAATATAATGTTTCTCTTCCTTCAATTCTGAACATTTTTTTGTCGGTAGTATAGTAGATTTAGAATGTTTGTTGAATTGATCAACAAGCGATTGTAGAAAATTTTGTGACGCCATTATCTTCTTCTTGCTATTGTTCGTCTTCTTCTTCTTGTGTTTGCGTGTCAGAGGTGTTGACTCCCCGGAGGTTCGAGTAATACTGATGCATTGTCATAGTGCCGCTCTCGCTTTTATACCCTTCGTTTCCCCCACCACTTTGCTGTAGATAGACATTTAAACGATATGCGTTTTTTAAAGCACATTGAGACTGCTGATGTTTAGAGTTTTTAGATGAAATACAGATGTTATCAAAGTAGCAATAAAAATCTTTCTCCATTTGCACATTTATTACTTCATGGTTTGTATATGTTTGTATCCAATTTGCTTTTTCCAATCCTCTTGTAAAAATAGTTTTGAACTTTTTGCAGAAATGATTCATAATGTGTGGCATCATATTGTAGGTTATAAAACCTTCATCCCATCTTAGATTATGAAAATGTTTCATCAACCATTTGTTTGTTACTTTAGCTTTGGTTGTTAATCTGTTGAATGGTAAAGGAGGCATAAATAAAAAGTGATAAACAACAGATGTTATCATATCTAGTACCACTAACTCTTTAATTATAAAATTTCCATCATTACCACGGAATGCTTGAAACTCTATGATACCTTGCTTTACTTCCATTAATTCTATCTTCTTAGAGAATGAAACTTGTTTATCCATGATGACGTTCAGTAGGCAACTGGTATGTTAATCCAGATTGACAACCTTTTATACCCCCAATATTCTTCTTTTTACTTACAATATTCTTTATTTGTTCAATTTGTTGCCGATTGTTGATTGTTGAAACTTGATTCGTTTTCCTTGGTTTCTTGCTTTTCTTCATCTAAATTAAAGTTGGTTTGATAGTGGTGTAACTGTCTCCACATATCTACTTCATGTGGTATCCTATTGAAGATTGAAGTATCTACTGGACCATATAGGATTGGAACATATGGTTGTTTATCCAATGCATCAATTAAATAGTCTTTGATAATTGCACTTGAGAATATTAGCTGTTTTAAATATCTTGTTATAGGACCAGTAGCACAAGTTAAAGTGTAAAACTCTTCTTTAGTCAAATGTATTTTTATATTATATTTAGTTAAATCTCTAAATCGAACTAGTTGTTGACCACGTTGTTTAACAATATCGATTTCAATATTTGATTCCAACAAACCTAGTTTTGTTTTTCTTCCAAATGTATTGTTACTCAGATAACATTCCAAAAGATGTATATGTTTCATAAAAGATTCCCAAGAAGTTTCAGTGAAGGTTACCATTTTAGATCCATGATTTAAAATAACAGTAGGAGAGTAATCCAATGATTTCATCACTCCAGCAGATACAGTCTTTGTCATACAAGAAGAAATAGGATAAAATATTCGAAGAAATACTTCCGTTAAGATGTTGGTGGAAATGTTATCTTCAATTTTTCTTTTCTTTGTTTCTTTTTCAACTTCCTCTTCTTCTGTCTTCTTATGTTTAAACTTGAGGAACTCATCCATTTCCTGTTCAACTTGTCTTTCTATATCCAAACTATTGTCAGCCATAAAAGGTGTAGTTTCTTCATTAGCAGTTGATGTAGTAGAACTCATCTTGCGGACGGAAAAATTTCCAGCTCTTTTTTCTCGCTTTTATACTCGCAGATGACCTAGATATTTTTGATTTTTTGTAAAAACCTTACAAATTGTGCAGATGTTGTATTAATCCTTCTTAAAGTACATTCTTCACGATTCCTGTTAGCGGTGTGTAAGTAACTATTTTGTCATGTAGAATTAAACAGTATGCTGAAGTTCCATCTGGTATTTTATCTTCAAATTCCATTTCAACTTTTATATCTACACTTGAAGATTTTACAGATTCATTTTGTTTTGAACAATCGATTACAACAATTGGAGCTTTTGAATAAAATTGTTCTGGTGATAAAAGTGGTGTATTCGTCTTACCATAATATGATGATTGAAATCTTGCATACATGTCATATAGAATGGAATAACGTTTCTTGTCAAATGAAACATTTAAACTGTCATATGGAAAGAACTGAGAGTTTAAAAAAACTTTGCAATTCTTTATCTTGCAATGGTCAAATTGACCAGCGTGCGCGGTTATAACATCTTTTCGTTTAGTCTGAAAACCGACTATTATGTACCTTGCCCGTTCTAAATAAGTAGAGGTTTTAACAGTCCATGTTTGTCTTTCTGTTTGAGGCAATATGGGGTATTCATGAAATTCCCAACTCCTAAATGGTATTACAATATCACGGTCAGATTTTAATTTTTTCAATAATATTACTCGATGTTCATCTGCCAATCTGACATGAGGTACTCTCCATACAACTTTATCCAATTGAAGTTGCCATTCCAAATCGGCATCTTTAGTTCCACTTGGCGCTTGTATTACATCCTTATTTGTTGAAGATCTGAGCAGTACCAGTTCTTGCTTTACATTTATTATTATTCTCTTGTAATCTTCTGCGAATCCCAAAAGCAATCGTAAAGGTACATTAAAATCAAAGTAACCTTTTGAATTAGGAGTAATAGTGTCTTTATCAGGAGTCACCCATCCAGCCGAGATTAAAGAATTTTTTTCATGGGGTGTTATTGAAGTCAATCCTTTTAAAGTTGTTGATATACCAACTTTTTTTGTTGAATCAATTGTTACTCCAGATATCTCATATCTAATTTCATCAAACAGATATGCCATAGGGTTATTTATAAAAGGAACAGTTGAACCAGATTTTCCATCCAATGTTGTTACTCTTCCTTCGATATATAAATAACTTTCACATGGTAATGTGTAGATATCTTGTTGTTGAATGGGAATTCTTATTTCATCATTATTATTTAATTTTGATGAAGTGTAAGGGTTGTGAGTGTGATATTCCTTCTCCCATAGGGTTTCGTCGAATGTCGGTCCTTGCGCTATATCCAGTATATCCATGGTTGGCAAGTTTTAGTCCGATCTTTTGTAGGAAGCGTATGTTGTCCGGTGTTAACTCGTCGAATGTTGAGGAGCTACTGAGCTCCCGACTCTTCCGTTGTGGTTTAAATGATAATCCCATGTTGACTTTATGTTGCCGCTCTGATATGTAACCGTATAGTTATTGTTTCTCCTCTAAAGTCAACACTAATACCGTCTTGATCCAATATGTTCAGTACGATGTCTGAAATGAAACTGGTGTTTAACGGTAGGTATATCAGGTTTTGTGGCTTCTCAACTATTTTAAAACCAGGAGCTACTGTCGGGTAAAATGTGTGTAATATATGTTGATTTACTCCATCTCTATATGATCCGTGTATAATATTACACGTTACATCAATACTGTTCACCTTTAATATTGTTACTGTTGTATCGCCAGTATAATCATTTCCAGGAGCTAAAATTCCTTTCTTCTTTGAAAATCCGAGCAAATTGCCGATTGAGTGGTCTAAGCTAAAATCTATATAATACTTTGAAGTTATTTCTGCTTTTAATGTATTATTATTACCTTTTATAGAAATATTTTCTTCTCCAAGTTTCTTTTGTAATACTTGGTTTATATCGTCTATTTCATATGCTCCTGTAGATAATGGAATTATTTTTAATTGTGAATAATTTCCTTTTTCATCTTTACTCTCATAATAATGTAGTAAATTATTTTTTCCTTCTGTAACATTGGGAATTGAATTGTATGTAGTCAAATCCAATAATGCTGCTTCCCATAGTTTATCCGTAGATAAACGTAACGCTGGGAAAAGTGTACTTTTCAATGTTGACGAATTTCCACTCAGCGATACTGTATACGATAACATCTTAAAGCTGACTGACGCTCTTCGCTAGGAACTCTAAACATAAATGTCCGCATATTTCTGTATTGCTAGGTTGCTCTCTTTTGTAGTTGTAGAATATATTCTTGGAGTCCCGAAAATAATGTTGAAGTTCTTTTGGTGGCGGTAAATTTCCAAAACTATCAAAGTAGTAAACATTTTCTCCAAGTTTTTTATAACATACCCAATGAGTACCTGGTCCATAATTAGAGTCTAAATTTACTATTCCAGTTTCATTTTTCCACACTCTATTTGGTAATGTATCTTTCATAAAAACTCCTCTGAAGAATGGTATTCTTAAACATTTCACATATTTTGACAATTGATAGTTTGTTAATGCTTCATTTGGAATTATCAATTATTTTTCTCATTTAATACACACGGTACGGTCTTAAGTAAAGACCCGATCCGTTTTTTACCATTGACCATATGGATGTTTTCTTGACTTTCCTTTTAGGGTTAGTGCGACGTCTTCTTTGATGTTCCCGCCTCTTTTTGCAGCTTCTTTTTTACTAGGTTTTTTCCCGCGTCGTCTTCCACCACCAAACTTAGCTTTCGTCTTCATGGCTGTTGTTACTGCCCAAGCTGCTGCTTTTTCCGCAATACTGGCGTCACTTGATTTAACCCTTTGCCAAGCTTTTTCCGCTAGCGCTCTATCCGCTATTGATCTTATTTGTTGAATCTGCAAACTTGGAATACGCTATATCGTGTTCTTTGCAAGCTTGATCTAATTTATTAATTCCAGGATCTCCTCTTGCTAAACGTTTTGCCAACTTAGTTCCGGGTCCACAATATTGATAGCCTCCGGGCAGATGAAATTCGTATGGTAAAGCGTCTATTGCTTGATTTTGAACAGCACCAACAGGAATCCGTCTGAGCAGGGAAAACGCAGCTGATGTTATACCACGTCCTTTCTTAACGCTGTCTTGACGACGACTGAGCGGTGCGGTCTTCATTATGTCGTCTTATATAACCAGCGTGTTTACTCCACAAGCTGCTTTACATAAATGGATAACTCGTGCACAATGTTTTATATTTAAATATTTAATTATTCAAATAAATTATATACTGATTTATGATTCTATTTTTAATCCAAGCTTCTCGTTCATTGGGTTGAATCATCACATGACTCGTTGTACTAGCTATATGATTGTGGGTATCGATAAGTAAATTGCCCACTATTCTTATTAAACAATCTAAAGTTACAGCATCTTTCGGATGTTGAGGATCATGTAACTGCATAATACGTTTATCATTACACGTGTAAGCGGTTGAATCACTTTTCGATGTTGTTATGACTTGTCCAATAGTAGCAGCATCATTTAAATCTTCTCCTGGTAAAATATTAATTATTTTCTTCATCTTTGCATCATATTTGGTCCCAAAGTGTTTATCCCAAGTTATTGTTTGTCTCAATGTAACACAATCATCATCTTCATAACCAGGATAAATATTTTTTATTCTTCTATTACGACCATCATATGTACCTAATCTACTACCACTTGCAATTAATGTTTGTATCATTAAAGGTACATCCGAATCTTTTATACCAAATCTTCCATTTGTTATTGTTTTATGTCCCGCATCCCATTCATCATTTTTTCCTTGCATTAAATCAAACTTTTTATTTCCATGTATAAATGTATCTCCTCGCTTTAGCACGGCATCTTCATGTTTTACAAAATTTGATGTCCCCCTTTTTAATTCTTTAGATAGTTGTTCCATAGTAACAGCATCTTTTGGTTGAGAACCGAACTTTACATTTGACAACACTTTCCCATGACAATCGATTTCATCATTATATTGTAAAATACAGTTGTCCTTGATGTATTTCAGGTTTACAGCATCACCGTCTTCCTTTGGGTATCCAATGTCATTTATAATAAATTTATAAAAAGAAAATCCGCGTTGAGTCTTTTCCGGTATTATAGAATGTAAATATTCTTTATTAACTGAATCTTTATCATTTTTCGGATTTGCCACGTTGGTTATTCTATGATTCCCAGCATCAAATGTCTGTCCATCTTTTAAATTATTACCCCACTGCAATTTTAAAGTATTTAAAAGTTCAGATGATAAATACTCTTTATTAATTGCATCAGAACTGTCAGTTGGTTTACCAACATTAATTATTCTATGTGATTTGACATCGTAAGTATTTTTGTCTAATTTCAATGATGTTGAAGTTGCTTCTTTTACTGTCTTTAAATTCGCTCCATAAGTATCTTCTTCTGGGTCTTTAATAAATTTTAAACGTTTGTTACTCATATCATAGTCACCTTCAGGTGTTTGCGGCAATCCACTTCTTTTTCTGTTTTCTCCTCCTTGTACTCCTAGACCGGAATACCGTCCGAACTTGTCGACGCTCATGATTGAACTGATCCATTGTATGGTCACAGCTTTCTTATATATCTGTGATAATTTATACAACTATTCCGCGATTTCGAAGTTCGTCAACTAAAGCCACCCATTCATTATTTAAACCTGTATGACCAGCTTCTATAGCTTCATGTAATAGTCTCATTCTATCAACCAATTTGTTTATATCATTATAGTAAATCACATTTGTATTATATAGGTTTTTCATTAAACCTTTACCAGACGTTGAAGATTCTCCTTTTTTCTTTTTACCATATTCATCCATAAGTGATAAGTCCATAAGTGATAAAGACTTCCTCTTTAGCGGTTTCTTCAAAGCGGGCGCAGTCCGTAATGTTGGTAGTTTTCTTAGGGGAAACAATCTTTTTATTACAACAGTATATTTAGTTGCGCGTGTTCTATTTATCATTGAATCTTTGGAGTAATTCTTCTTATGAGCATTAGTATTTTGCAAAATTTCTTTAAAAGTATTTAAATCTTGTAGTGTATATTTTATAGGTATATTTTTAAAAATCAGTTCAAATAATCCTTTTGTTCCTTTATATTTATGCTCACCAATAACAATGTCATCATCTTCAGTCAAATGTACTTTTGAATCTCCTATTTTTAATTCATTTCCATCAATTCTCGCTCCATATACATGTGACTTGTGTAGTATTGGGTTAGCTTTTATTTCATGTAACATCTTCATGATATCCTTTCTTCCAAGAGGTCCTTGTTGCAATATATCACTACTTAATTTTGTTAGATTTGGAATTGATTGTTCTGCTTCAGGTATATGTTGTTGTTCTTCTTCTTCTTTTTGAACATTTATTTCTGGTTCTTCTTGTCTTGTTTCTTCTCCTTTTTGAGAAACTTCACTATCACTTGTGTAAGAATCATCATCTTCTTCCTTTTTTAAAGTCTTTACTTCAAATTTAGAAACAGGTAGTAAAACATCTCCTTCAAAATGAGGTTTACCAATTGTTTCTGTTATCTGTTTTAAAGGTTCTGTAATAGGTTTAAATGTAGTCTCCAGAAATTCTTCTCTTTCATTCAAACCCATTCTTAATGCTCGATTTTTAAGTCTAATCGAGTCACTTAGTGATTTTATTTCTTTTAATAGTTTTTCTTGGTTCACCATGTTTACACTGCGAAGACCAATCTATTACTAAACGTATCATCAATTGTTCAATGGATTAATACAAATTTATCTAACCCTATACGATATCTTCCATTTTTTATAGCTTCTTCTTTCATAATAACAAGAAATCCATATTTTTCAGCCCATGCTTTACCACACATTTCTTTAAATTTATCAAATGACATGTCTGCATTCACATGATCATTATATATGTGCTTTAAATTTGTTTCATCTTGCTTGAAGATAATAAGTAGATTTGCATTATCTCTTATTAGTTGTTTTGGAATTTTACTGTAAGTTTGACCAATATAAATGCTATCAATATTGTAATGTCTTCCCATGGCAAAATAACTTCTAATAGTGTCATGATTTTCACAAGATACATCATCAAATATAAATATAGAAAATGGTTTAGCCTCGTTTGGCTCCATTATAGTTTCACTAGCATTAAACTTGTAGAAATTAACTTCAGGCACACTTGCGAGTACCTTATCCAATAATTGGTATTTGGGTTGTTGCAAAGATTTGGAAAAGATATAAATGTTGTTAAAACGTAATCCCTTAGGATTTGTTATTAAATTAAAAACCACATTTGTCTTTCCACAATTTGATGGTCCAGTTATTAAACATCTTATTGTGTTTGGCAGTAATTCACCATGTTTTCCATGATTTAACTTGTCGTTGTCAACTGTTAATTCATCAATATTATTAATAAAAAATCGATCCTTTTGTTGCACAATCTCCATCTTGTATAAAGGTTAAACATGTAATGACTTCATAAATTGCTACACTAAGTCTTTTGTAGGGATCCAAGAGTCTTCACTTTTATCAAATCCCAACCAACGTACTTTCACCTTATCCTTTTTTCTTTGTAAAATTTTTTCAACAAGATATACATCGCCAACTGATGATTTTAGCAATTCATGTCCGTAGAATCCACCTTCAAGTAATTCACCCTTGTTGTCCTTTAAAATGTAGGTTTCAGGTATTGTTGGTTGCACTTTATAGATTGTAAATACTTCATTAGTCCAGTTTGGCAGATACCTTTTGCTAAATACTCCTTTGTACTTACTTATACGAACTTTATCATTAACTTTAAATGTTTTGGGCTGCATTTTTTCACGTTTAGGAGTAGTATTATTTTTAATACGTTTTAATACCATTTTAGCATTGGTACTATTTACTTCGTTAGGCTTCATACCAATGGTTCGATGATACTTATTGTTATATTCTTTTATAAGTTGTGGTAATATATCATACCAAATATATGATCCTCGTTTGGAAAATGTTTTATACATTGCTCCTTTTAACGTTCTGTTAAATCTTTCTATTATTGAAGCTTTAACTTCAGAATTTGTAGAATAATGATTTATTTTATACTTCTTCATTAAAGCTGCAAAGTCTTTGTTAAAATATTCTTTTCCATCATCAGTTTGTAGATGTTTGATGTTGAAATTATTTCTTTGTATAGCTATTTCCATAGCTTTTGTAACACTTTTACCAGTCTTGTCCTTTAGCGGTAAAGCATCAGCCACTTTAGTAAAACAGTCTATAATCGCTAAAATGTATTTAAATCCTTTATTTAATTTACTATGTGGTATCATTTCAATAAGATCGGCTTGGAAAAGATCATTCATTCCTTTTATAATTGTATTTCTTCTAGGAAATTTTCTTCTTGCCGGCTTATGAAGTTCATTTACAATCTTGTTCCTTAAATCTTCCATCTTCAGTTGTGTCCTCCACACTGCTTGTAAAAGTACTGATCTCTAAAATGGTTTATCCTCTTTTATATGGTAAGATTATAGGTCAAGGTCATATTACATTGGTGTAAAAAAGAGGGAACATGACATTGAGCTTGTCATGTCCCCTCTTCTTTACGGAAAGGAAAAAGGAAGAAGGTAAAGGACGAAGAATAGGTTTACTGGTCGATAGGGTATAAGGAGTAATGTCCAAATGGTAGAGTTTTTATATTACCTTCCAGGATGTACCTCTTATCATCCTTACAACTCAAAGCCCATTTGGTTTGCTTTACACTGAAGAGACGATGGTTGAAGCTTCTTATGGTGTTAAATGTTGCTGTTGCCTCAACATTTTCAAATAAGCATCTCTTGTATTCTTCAAACTGTATATTCTTCTTCAGGTATGAGGTTTTTATACCTTTGGCCTTCTTCACGATTTCATGTTCTCTTTTTTTATTTTTGTACAATTTAAATGAATACAATTTAGACATTAGAGCAACAACCTCTTCCATTGGCACGCCATTTGTTTCGTCTTTGAACTTTCCCAATACCTTTTTATTTCTACCGTTGTCGTAGTTGGGATGGTCTTGTGGATAATCAGAAAAGTCAAAGTCGTTATTGTAGATAAAACAGCGTAGGTCTTCATACATATCTTCAGTTCTTATCCAATAAATAAAAGCATCCGTATCCATGTATACAATGCCGATGTTTTCTCTTCCATAAAATTTAACCATCTTGTTGTAATGGAAGTCATACATGTGGGTCTTTGAAATATCTAGAATAGACATCCCCACATATAAAGGACGATCCATTGTAATTGAAATTTTGTTCATGGAAACAGCTACAAGATTTTCGTTGATTATTATGGATGATCCGAAGTTAGGTTTTTGTACCAGCTTTTGTAGTTTTACCGGATCACTAACTAATTTCACATTCTTATGCTTTCTTTTGTTTTCCAGTGTCTTGCCAAATATTGCATTATTCATCAATTTAAAAAAGTCCTTTTGAAAATTAGATGTAGCTGAAGTTCTTCTTTTTGTGTTATTGTCAATGTATGACTTTAACCAACAGGATTGAGAAAATTGTAAAGCTCTATTAATTTTTGTTATTCTCAATCCTAACTCTAGGGCTTGTTGTATTACCCAATAATGAGCAACATATCTTGATTTGTTGGTTAAAGTCATCATTAATTTAGGCCATCTGCCGGTTGGTGATATTTCCGTCTTGGCCAGTAGAGGTAAATCATAATGGTGGTCATGCAAATGTTCAGGGTACTCAATGTCTACATCCAAAATATAACCAGTGTCTCCATGTTTTGCTATATTCATGATGTTTCCAATAGAATCAGGGTCTACCCATTTGAAGTTGCCATATGGGAGAGGATTCGACATGGCCCATCCATAAAGGTTATTTGCATCAAAATAACCTAAATATGTACTTGGTTTTGATGCATCAAAATTGGGCAAATATTTGTTATTTGCCTTTACATGTCGTGTTACGCTTTGAGTTAGTCCCCCTCGAACACCTGATTCCAACATCAGCACCATGTCTATATCTGTAAGAAGTTGGAGTTTACATTTTGTTTCCTTTAACATTGCTTGCCAAGCTAGTCCAGGTGATGTACAAGAATGCAGAGGGTCTAATCCATATGCCTTAAAACATGTATTTCTAAACTCTTCCATTATATCACAAAGTAAAGTTACATCTAGTTTTACATAAAAGTCCGAATATTCTCCAAGTGTTTTAAATCCTAATTCATTCCATACTCTACACGCATGTTCATAATCTTCATGGGATATATCTGTGTCATATAGTTTACTTTTGAATTCTTCTTTTAGTGGAAGGGATGTTTCATTAAATCTTTCTAAGCTATCTATATAATCATACGGGAAAACACCTTTGCGAAGAACTAAATTAACCTTGTCATTACTTACAATCTTCTTGGTTTCTATTAAATCTTCTGTTCTCAGGTTTTCAGAAAGCTTTATTAAACTAGATGGCATAAAACGGTAAGAGTCTAAAAACCGAAGCTTTATATTTCCAACTTTTTTAGTAAAACTTATAAACTTCTCCGTGGTTTCAGCTATGACATCAATTTCTCCATTATCTCTTCCTAATTCTGGAATAATAAAATGCGCATCATAACCACTAAGGTTATGTAATATTACAGGTATACTTGTAGGGATCTTGTAGTTGATATTACAGCTGTTACATGCAGCACCTCTATAATAACCTGTCAGATGGTCATGATCATGAACCTTTTGATTTTCCACAGTAAATTCATTTGTACATAAATAACAATGAGTTGCATTTTCATGTTGAATCTCTTCTTCTTCATCCAAAGGTATCATTGGTATAATATCACTATACAATCTTTCAACACTTTCCGCTATTGTATACAACTGATCAAGGAATATTTTAGAAGCATTAACACCACGATAGACAATAGGTTTTGAAGTTAAATTAAATCTATTTAGATGTTCTTCAGAAAGAGTAGATTTAACCATTAAACAAAAACTGTTTGGATCATGTATCTGATATTTAACAGTTTTCTTTGCTACATCGCCATCATTATCTTCAATAGGAACTAGTGTAGATTCAAAATCAGCATAGACAACAATGGGAATCCGGTATTGATGGGAGATTTTTTCAAATTTTAACTCTGCCTTACTTGGACATGGTAAGATAATTTTTGCTTCATAGTTGTTGTTACATAGTTTTTTATGCTCTTGTAACCATTCGTTTCCTTCTCTTCTTTCTTCACAAAAATTAAAGCATCTTTTGCAAATTATCTTCTTATTTCTATTTTTAGATAATTGATTACTAACAAGAGTTTCAAATTTTTTAATCCATACATAGTGGGAAACATCACCTTTTGTAAGTAGTAATAAGTCTGTATGATCTGGGAGTTCATTCTTCACCACACGCAATGGGTACACTTTATTCGAACTGTCCAAACCAAAAACATTAACAGATGTTCCAGGGTTTTGTTTTTCAAACTTTGGGATGTCCTTCAAAGCCACTGGGTAAGTCAATCCTTGGAAATTATATCTATATCTTTGTAATTCATATTCTTCACTGGGTCTATCCGCATGGTGAGGTGGTACAAATTTTGCCGTCATTGCATATCTAAAACATTCCATATCTTCATTTTGAACATTTATACATGATTTGGTGTGTGAAATTTTCTTTGGGAGTGGAATATAACTGCTACCCCTTAATCCGTAGCCGTGTTTATGAACTCTAATATCCATACCCTCAATACTAACCAAACTCCAACCAGATCCTCTTCCTTCATGTTCTTGAATTTTTGTTAATATTTCTTCCAAACAATCTTCAACTATTGAATTAATATCTGAACTTGCCATGATGGTCTGGTTTTTTGTTATGAATCCTCTTGGTGACATTTCTCCTTCTACATTAGTAAACATAGCATTTAATAAAATGCCAAATTTAATAAAGTTTAGTCTTTTTAATTCTTCTGTGAGTATTTTACTTACAATTGTTCTTACTTCTTTAAAAAACTGATCCAATTCGAATTTTTCATTTTGAATTTTGTAATGCACTACTACTCTACCTTCTAAAGCAAATACTTTTAAACTCGGTATTTCATTAGATGGTCCTGCTAATGGTTCTTCTTTTGGTTCTTCTTCTTCATATAGCTTTAAATCTTCATATTCTGTTTCTGTTACATCTTCATTATTATTATGGAATAATTCTTTATGTATTTCTAGTAGAATATTATCATGAAAAGTTTCTGAGCAAATTTCACATTGATGCGTCGTGTTAGATGGTCCTGCTAATGGTTCTTCTTCTTGTTGTTCTTCTTTTGGTTCTTTTTCTTCATATAGTTTTAAATCTTCATATTCTGTTTCTGTTACATCTTCATTATTATTATGGAATAATTCTTTATGTATTTCTAGTAGAATATTATCATGAAAAGTTTCTGAGCAAATTTCACATTGATGCATCGTGTTGATGTTTACTCTTTGAAATTTATCACGGAAATGAAATGCTTCTCTCTTCTATTCCCTTTATATAATGCTTCCCCCACCACATTTGTAAGGTTTTTTTTTTAGTGAAATGTTAGAATTAGTAGTTTAACACTAAAGCTGAAAAGTAATGATTAAAGCCTATATTTTCTTCCAATTGCAAATACTCCACATATGCCTCCACCCACAGCCATAACAGATCTATGTTTCTCCAATATACACCAAAGGTGTGTCTATCATCTACCAAAATTGGAGATCCTATGTTTACTAATCTTCCATTTTCTATCTATGTCACAACTTCAATTAAAAACCTTCCTATAATATCCATTGGTGAATTCAGATCCACAAATATTCTTGTTACAACATTTTCACTTAACGAAGGCACTTCAATTTATTCAATTTATTCATTGTTTTCTTCATCCACCTCCAATACTTCTTCAACTTTTGTACATTTGTTATAAAATATTGAAGCATCTTGGGGAGACATGTTCACTCTAGCTATTATAGGTGAAGAATGTTCTCAACACAAACCACACCACTCTTATATCGTCATGTCATTGAGTGGAGGGTGTTTTTTTTATGGTACAATTTTAGTAAAAGAAAATAATACAATTCTGTCTTTACCACAATATTGCTCTTAATTAGAGCTTTTCATTGATGTATGACTTGCCCTATTCCGGCAAACCATTCTTGAGTTATTAGTCATTTTCTAATCCAGATTATTGCTGGGGAGGGGGGGGGGGGCTTGCCAAATTTTGGGGGGGGGGAGGGGGGGAGGGGGGGGGGTTAATTAACCTAATTGAGGTCAAGGTCACCAAAAAATTATAATTTACCAAAGTGATGGGGACGGCTGGAGCCATCCCCACCACTCTGTTTGCCTAACACTTCCCCAAATCCCAACCCGCTATAGTTACGTCTTGCAAGGGATCCCAATTTTTGGCCCGCACGCACATGGCGATCCAGTTTGGTGGGCTGTGATACGGGCGGCCGGCCTCGGGCCTGGGCACTGGACCTGACCATTCCAATTTTACAATAGGGAGTCTGGAACAGTTAATGCAAGACGCAACTCTAACCTCCCACCCTTAATCTAAACCCACCCAAATATAATTATTTCCTAACAAAAAATTAAAAATTTTAAAAAAATAAAAATATGCGCTGCCTATGGCACAACACGCATGTCCCACCCATATTTAATGAAGTTCAACAGAACTTCTATAATTTAAATTTAAATTTAATCTACCCTCCTAACAGCTAGCTGTGAAAGGTTATTAGTACACACACACACATACAATAATTATACCAAAACTCAACATCAAAAACACATTTTCCAAACATCAACAATACCATAACACCTTAATGCTAACATCGCAATGCGCAAATTAAAGCTTAAAATTAGCACAACTTAAAACTAAAAATAACATTTTGCACACACACTCACACACAACAAGTATTAATATTAAAACCCTAACAGCAAGAGTAACTCAAATATATATCGGCCGCTTATATATTTGAGGTACCCTCTGAGTTCGGAACATCCATCGCGTCCGACGAATTGTTCCGAACTAACTCAGCGATAGTCGCCAAAAAGGTTCTCGGCTCACAAAGTAGTGGGGAGCCATAGGGGTTTAAGGGGGATAGAACGTCCAACGTCAGTGGAAATTTCCAATGATCTATTCGTCACATGTAGGTCGCCGCTAATGCAGGTGGAGCGTTGTACCTTGCAATTAACGTTAGGCAACACCTGGTTTAATCCGCTGTTGAGCTTCATTGAGGCTTTCCCCATCGCGTAACACCATAATTGTTGTCTGTTATTATCTGAGTAATGGCAGAAAATTATCTGTCCTCTTTTGCCGCTTAACTATAGTTATTAAACTATTGGCAACATCAAAGCTAAATTGGTGTTACATAAATGTAACCACTATCAACCTAATTTATCTTGATGAGTGAAAGTGATGGGGGGGGGGGTCAACACTTTTTTCTTAGGGGGGGGGGGGTTAATTTCAACATAATTACTATCTGTGCTTATATAAGCCGCAACGCGGTCGCGCGTCTGCCATTCACTCCCCAGGTACCACAGCTGAAACAACTAATCTGTAAGTCTCTACCACCTAGTAATGTTACATTATGCTTTGTTTTAACTTACACCTGTTAAGCTTGCTATTTTTTTTTATGTGGTTTATTTTTTTTTTTTAACTATTTCTTAACATTTAAAAATACACTTTTATTTTATATATAATATATCAAATAATCTCGCGTTACTATTTTTATTTTAGTTTATACTTATTATACAAGTTAACCACTACAGAATAATTAACTAACTTCTGCTGCTAGACTAAACTACTTGGACTATAAACAGTTAACACCCATATATTAATATATAATTATTACACTGCAAGTTTTACCTGTACAAATGCTAGATATAACTGCGATTAATCGTCTACAACACAGTTCTTAAACCCTTATAAAATAATTAACTAACCTCTACCACTAGCGGTAATTTTTAAAAATTTTACAAAAATTTATTAACAATTTCTTTCCCCCTACTAGAACCTTTCGCGACGCTGCCGCCCCAACAAAGAACTGAAATCTTCAAAGTTCTTCCCTTTTATCTCATTCTCTTAGGGGAGGGGGTTGAGGGTTCACACTACCCTATATAAGAGGCATCGGTACCTCGCGCATGCGCCATTATAATGGCGATAGGGCGACAGTAAACATCTATCCGTAAGTCCCTAAGACTATCAAACATTTTTTTAACTTACTCTTCTTACTCTAACATATGTTTGCGCTTATTATGTTAATTAGTCTCTATATATTCAGACACACTTGCGGGCACCGGTCATATACTCGCTGAATTTTAGAGAGTACACATCTCCCCTTTAAATATTATTATGGCTTCGCACACTTTACATTTAAAACTTTTACGCACTAAACATATTTTACAGAAACAATCTAACTCCACAGTTTCAAAACCGCGTACTACATTGGGTAAGCTTAAAAAATACTTCAGTTTTCACCCGTTGTACTTTGTAAAATCTAACCTTTCCAATACTTCTTCTACTGATTCTATTTTACACTCTGTCTTAACTGAAATGCTGAAATATCAAAATTTCAATCTTGTTACACCTATTGACGATCCTATCCAATTATTCTTATTCACTATATTACCAGGTTTATATGATTATTCTTCCTCAGACACATGTCTTGTTCTGCTCTATCAACTTGCACTGTAACCACCTAGGACCTCTCCTTTTTTCTCAACTATGGACACGCAGTGGGATTCACCCATACAGAGTAATAAAATAACTATTACTGCTACAAATAATGACAAACCAATTCTCCAATCACTAATGAGTTTTTATTAAATAAAGAGATTTAAAAAAAAAACCCCTCCGGATGACCTTGACCCACTTCCAAAACCCACCCATCACTGTCAAAAAAACCCCAGCCGCTACTACCCCTACAACACTTACAACCGCCTGACCTTGACCTGGGCCAACTGTAGCCATTCCCCACTACTTAAAAAAATTGGGTCGCTGAGCAAACATTGGTTCAACTATGGCCAGAAGAGCAAAAAGTATAAGAGGAGTATTCTTTAATTTCTTTTGGTTCAAATGCCGTATATTCGTCCGGTGTTGGGAACACAAAGGCAAGTTACAAATCAGACAGCCTGGTCCAATTAGGTTGAACGTTTGTGAGCTGTCCGTGGCCGGATATCGAGGTGTCTTCTAATCTAAATTGGTGACCGGCTAGACAGCCCTTAATGATGGCCGCTGTGGGAGTAGTGACAACATTCGGGTTCCAGGATTGTTGAAAATGGTGACGAATTCACGTGGGATGGAACTTAGAAAAAATTATAGAGCTGATCGCTAACCAGAATACGGGAATTTTAAATTGGATACTTTGGTACAGTCTTCACAATTTAGGTACAAAATTGTTTTAAATAAATGATATAGTTAACCTGCGTAGAATTGTTTAATAAATTACTAGCTGTGTACCCGTTCTTCGCACGGGGTGTGTGTACAGTTTATTAAACGAATTATATCAATGATTTCACAAATTCAATATATAACCTTCAGTTGGTTCATTCTAACGTATCTAGATTTAAAGTTTTATGGTTAATAGCTAGTTTTATGGTTAACAGGTACATTTGTTAAAAACTTGTTACATCCTTTTCTTATTTAGGTTAGATGTTATTTCTATTGATGATTTTGTTGCAGTTTGATTAAACGTTTATATTCGTATGGTGATTCACTTTATAGTTCTATGAGTATAAACTCATAGATGATTTAAGACAACTCAGACTTGTCAAAAATATTATAGATTCTTATGAAATGTAATATTGAATCCTTGATTGGATGTGACGATAGCTATATGCCAAATCCAATGTATCCCACCCCTGCATCTTGTTCTACTCTTGAAAGATATGTACAGACTTGTACAACATTAAATCTAAATTCAAAATTAGTTAAAGTTTTAATACTCAAACCAATAGTAAAACAACGCAACACCTGTCAGTAACGTATAGGCACCGCACCAGTGTATATATTAGGTCTACTTATTTCAATTTTTTTGTTTTTAAATTTTACCTTCTTACCTAAAACCCCATGTGTTGCCAATGTATACAAAACCGAATAGTGACATCCAAGGCAATTAGATTCTATTTGCCTTGGTGACATCCCATGTTAAAAGTTTTGTCGAAAAACGGAGGAAAATAAAGCATTGATGGTGGGATTACTTTTCCTTATTGCCACGGGAAGCGCTCTTTTTACCTTCTAAATGTTAAAATAAACATATTTGTTTGTTTACACAAAATAAAAAACAATAAACCAATCTGATTCCAATCAATCAATCAACATGATCCTTGAATGAAAATTACAGTGGTATCAGTGTTTAGTGAGCGACTTTCCTCACTTCTTCATAAGAACCCTACTCATTCAGTTCTTTCACATTAATATTGCCCCGTATATACCCGAACTACATGAAAGATTGAGGAATTTATAAACCTCATTAACTACATATTGTGCTTTATGTTTTTGTGTTTTGTGTGTTTTATACACCTCTTTTTGTCAGAACGTGCAATGAAAGCTAAATTGGGAACTAAAATTAGTAATAAGAAACATATTAAGATTTAAGGAACAAAACTCGATCTGTAATAATTTGCATTTAAATTATTTTAATATTCATATTTATAACCAAGAATTAGTTGACTTTACTCACTTTATTTAGGCTAGTGAAAAGTTAAAGGGTTAGATATGAAAGAGTCTGTATTAAAAGTTTTAAGTGTTGCCATCTGTGGTGAAAATGACAAACTGTCTAATCCAGCTGATTAAAAAGCATACATAAAAAGGTAGAATTAAAAATTCCCATAAGATTAACATTGAATATTTCTTTTACTATAAGGCAGAGCCTTTTTGGCGAACGATGCTTTAGAGCAGCTAAAATCGTTCTAATTGCACCATTTAACAGTAATAAAAATTTTCATATAATTTACTAAAGCCCTTGCCGTGTGAAAAGAGATTAAAGATTGATATTTTAGCACAACTTGGCTACTTTGACATACTATGGGGCAAAGCCCTAAGGTCGCTAGGGCAATTAAAGTTGCAATGAACCTTGACACCACTCTAGTCTATGACATGAAAAAAATTTAGACCCATAGGTAAAGTCGTTATCCCGTGAAAAGAGGACAAAATATGGCCCATGAGCGTTACAGACAGAGTGACAGAGAGACAGACAGACAGAGGGAAAGAAATTTAGATGACACCGATTTTGGATTCTGCGATGCATAAAAAGTAAAAATAACCAAAAATATCAAAATTCTAAGCAATGTACAGACAAAACTCTAATTTTATTAATATAGATACATACAAATGCGAGCCAAAAGTCTTGCAGTAATTTCTCCGCCTTCAGTAGTCATGTCACTGTCAGTGTCAGCAAATCATTGGCAATAGTGACGACCAACTATTGGGAGGCTAGGCTACGTTACGATTTGGATTTTTTGACGCCTGCAGATAGAGAGCGGCTCACAAGGCACACGCCCCTCTTGTTGCGGTGTGTGGACTACCTCTGCAGGACTTGGATTTAAAATTGTAATTTAAAATTGACTTAATTCAGATAAATTATTTGGGTGTTTTTATTTTTTTAATTTTGTGTCTATCTATAGTCCTACAAAATTTTAATTCTATATAAATTGTAATTTTGTATTACGAAAATTCTTTTCGTAATACAAAAAGTGTTGGAGTCTATTCCCAATGAGTGCAATATAGTCGGAAATTATTATTTATAACTCTTATTATACGATTTTCGGTTTCCGAAGTATAGCCTATACTAAGCCCTATAACAAATGTTTTTTTTTTTTTTTTTTTTTTTTTGCAAAATGTAAAGGAACACATGAAACTGTTTAGTACTTTTAAATTATGATCTATACAATTTTATAAAGTACAACGTCCATTTTTAGAAATATAGATTAGTTTACCAAAGTAAATTTACTTGAGAATCAAACACAACCCTTCCTGAACCAATGGGACGAAAAATAAAAGATAAAGTGGACATTGCTCTTAAGGAAATAAATCCAACATGGCAGCACTCCAAACTTAAATTCTCTTTTCAGTCAATGAAATGAAATTCAATAAATCCACTCCTTCAACTTCCCACTTTTCTTGTGTTGATTATCCAATATTATTGTATTACCGTAGTACATTCAAAACAGTTTCTTGACCTTGATATAAAAGCAGTACCTCCTGTGATATTGGTCGATTAAAACTTTCTGCGTTTTTGGATTTATAATTGGATAATTGGAATAGTTGGATTAGCATTGTTTTGCATGCGTTCTCAAATTCATCCATGTACATGTACACATAGAATTACTGATTCATCAATGGATTGTGTTAATTTACCTAGTTTAGTGAAGCTCTGAAATTTGTATTACCATGCTTTGTTTTTTTTAATTTTTGTTCATTGTTACCGGTATACCAATTTGTTTAATCAATCTTTTAGGGTTTGTTTCAACACAACACATATTGTTTTATTTTTATGCACTGTAGGCTACCCAATATATCAATTATTCGACACAGTATCTCAATGCAACATGACTCTGTATAATATTGTGCAAGATTCTGTCCACTAGATTAAACCCATGCTTTAATCTATAACATCGTGATGTTCAACTTGAAATATGTGTCATTTTTATGGAAATTAATTATTACTATTTCTAATACTCCTAAGAGACTATGTATCCAAACTTTAGTGAGTCACTAAACAGAAGCTCCTCATTACATCCTCTTGAGGCGCAGGCAGTATTGTCGTGTCACTTGCTCCAGTATAAGCAGAATGACAGACAAGGATGCTGCAGCAATGTAAACAACTACCAGAGCCTTCACATGGCCGATTGTCACTTCCTGAAAAAATATTTATATAAAATAACTACTTCTGTACAAACTGGGGGGGCCGCACATTTGCTCAACACACTAAAAAACGTTTGCAGTAATAATTAATTTATTCACATAAGGTTATCTTACAATCCGGAGTCAAAATAAGCTTTGTTTCTTTTCAAGACGAGATTTTTCTCTGTACTCACTTGCCCCGTGTTGAGCTCGCTCGCTTCTCTCACTCACCCTTCAGAATGTATACACCCAAAGCCATACTAAATTACTTATGCCTAACTGCTAAATGGCTATGTCCATAACGTCATTTTGGTACACGTATGTGAAGTAGTAAGTTTGGACATCTGATCTCTGATCTCCAGCTGGAAGCATGGTCCACGCCTGTAGCGATGAGGAATCGCTACCGCGTGCACGGTGCTTCCAGTTGGAGATCAGAAAGCGATTTCCAAACTTATTACGTCATATACGTATACTGTGTACCAAAATGACGTCATGGCTATTTAGGAGTTAAAAAAGTTGAAACTTCAAATTATCTCTACAATGATACAAAGTTTGTAAATATCTGACAACAAATAACAGAGTTATTGAGATTTGGCCATGAAAATAACCTACATTTGCATTAATTATAATGAAAAATTAACATTTTTCTGCATACAGATCGTAATAACTCTGTTAGGCCTGTATAATCTAGTATGGCTTTAATTAGTGGCTCATAGGGGCAAGAGCCCCTAATCATAAAATTAAAATAGCATGAACCATAGGGTATTTCCATTTCTTCCACAACGAAGATTTCCAGAAAATTTAATTTTAATTTGAGGTATATCATATTTTAACAATACCGTTTGAACCAATACCTCCTAGAATAATAAGAGAAGGCCAAACGACTGAAATTCGTTACGTCATATAAGTAGGCTGATGTGTTATGTTATGATTTAAGAAAACAGATGTGCTACTGTCAGTCGACGGGGTTTCATCTGTCATGACTAACTTATTTGTTTACAAACAACGAAAAATCAAAACAAGATTAGATGTTTTACCGTTTTTTGGGGACACCCAGCACCCTCTAAAGCATGAGTTGGAACTAATGATTAACACATCAGCCTACTTATATGACGAAATGATCTTCAGTTGTCTGGCCTTCTCTTATTACTCTAGGAGGTGTTGTTTGAACACACCATTCGCCTTCAAGTACTCTTATCAATCCTGTACTGTTAGGTCACCCGTTTGTAAATGCTCTATTTTGTCTGTTGTTAAACTCATATCGATCTATGGAAAATAAGTTTTGAAAGAAATCGTAGTCCCTTAATTGAGCTGTGACGGCTTTTTAATAGGATAACATAGAAAAGCGGCAATAAAAAAAAAACATAGATTTTTTAGCTCCTGTAAGTTTTTTTATTTTTATGTTTTAGTCACAAAATTTAAACACAGCACCTCAAAATGCATCTTCACTTGCTGTGAATATTCATCCCTCCTAATCAAAACTCTTAATTTTGTGTAAACAAAGCAGATTTTTTTAAAATCACTACATGGACAATCTTTAAGTAGAACCTTTCAGAGAATAATCATTCTTATATATTTCCCATTTTTTTTGTAACAATTTTAACATGCTGCATTTTCCTCTAGTATGTAGGACAAACATATTTGATTTTAACTCGTCTCCTATAATCCTACAATCTATGAAATGACTAAAAGGTTTCTCGGAAAATTCAGCTAACAGAATAAAAAAACTTCACTGATTGATACACTTTAAGTTCCAATTAATGTGTCATCGTCATTCAACACGATCATTTGACACTTTTCGTCTTAAAATAAGACCAAAACAATGGAAATAATGTAGGTGTTTCTCAAACCACAATTCATCGCCCATTGCATCTCTATCAACGATCAGAAAGCATTTTATAATTTGCATACACGCTCAGTTTTTTGCAAAACTCTAATGGTAGAATTTTAGTAGCTAAAGCAACAAAACGTCTTATTATAGTATTACCACTCTAGGGTTAATTTTTGTCATTTGGCTATGAATAGTTCTTTACTAAATTTTATCATCTGTCTCTCGTTTTAAAATAAAACCAAAACATATTGGAAACCAAACATTGAAATGTACACAAAGAAGACATTTTTCGAATCCCCATGCTATTCTTAAGGAGGACTATATTTCTCATTTCCATGTAATTTTATGGATACGCTTTATGGGACCTAAACCTTTAATTTGAGACTCCTACCATCTTCCAGCGATTTGTAAAACGCTCACAATTTTGCCAAAGAAATAACGCTTACAGAATTATTATATAGATTGCTTCTCTTGGTGTGAATTATTTTGTTATATTCACTCAATGTTATCATCTGTATCTCATTTTGAAATTAACCCATAACACATGTTTTAATGTATACAAAGCAGACGGTTTTTTAATCCCCATGCTATTCTTATGGAGGACATTTTACGTGATTTCTCATTCCCTGTTAACATTATGGACACGCCGATAGTTTTCCCTCATGCATGGGACCGAGACCTTTATTTTAAGACCCCTCCCATCTTTCTGCGATCTGTATGACGCTCACAATTTTGCTCAAGAAATATCGCTTACAGAATTATATACAGGGTGGAAAAAAAGTCTGGAAACGATTTAATATTTTTTAAAGTATTTAAGTAACAAAACTAAAACTTTGCATATTAACTTTGAGTGACTAAGACTACTTCCTAAAGTACTTAGTGTCCTTGGAACTCCAAGGAGGGACGGTCCACAAGGAGTAAGTAGAAAATGTTAAATGTAAGCATAGGTCAATATGCACATCAAATTAAAAGTCTCTAAGAATGGAGAACAATGCCGCAAACCCGACTTCGAAAGGATGACCGAGTCAAAAATGGCAGGCGATCAAACTTTGTATTAAAATCATATTGCTGAAAACAAAAATTGCAATAACTCCTGATCCACTCGACCTTTTGAGGTCGGGTTTGTGGCAAATTGCTCAGAACGCAAAGCCCTTTAAAATGATCTATCATATGACGTAGGCCAATGCAGTTGATATGACGACCTCCAATAGGGACGTCCCTATAGGAAGTCTTGGGTGAAACTTCATTGGCCTACGTCATATGATACTACAGGTTAAAGATGTAACACATTGATTTATGTCTACAGTTACCAGCTGATTTTTGCTCAATTAATAAAATCTCCATAAGGATAACATGGGATCTTTGAAGTGCTCTAGCGTGAAAACCGGATTTTCCCAGCTATGGGACCAACTCCAATCGATTTCTGGTGGCCAAACCCCCATATTCAATAAAAAAATCAAAAATCCTTGGAGCAAAAAAAAAAACTTTGCCCGTACAAACAGAGCTTGTTTTAGAGTATAGTAACAAGGGGACCGAGCTTAAGCTCGGTAAAATTATTACTTTGGTTTCTCAGACAAAGCTCGTTCGCTCCGCTTACTCGCCAGGCGGAAGGTTTGCTGCACATTGGTATGATTTTCCCAAAACCACAGGTTAAAGATGTAACACATTGGTTGATTGGTTTTCTTATCTACAGTTATCAGCTGATTTTTGTTCAATTTAAAAATCTCCATAAGAATAAGATGGGATCTTTGAAGGGCTCTAGCGCGAAAACCAGATTTTTCCCTGCTATGGGACCAGCTCCTATCGATTTCTGGTGGCCAAAACCCCCATAGGGGAAGGTCGGGTAGTATCGGACACCTAAGCTTTTTTCGATTTTCTAATTAGTGATAAAAGAAATGATAATTTACTATGTAAAATATCAAAGTTTGAAATGTTACTTATATACACATTTAATATAATAACTATTATATGAATGCATGTACCACTTTTCCACACTTTTTCTAACCCTTACTTTTGAGCCCATTTGATTTTTGGAGGGTAGTATCGGACAAGGTTAACTACAACTGCTTGCAGCTCAAATAAAACCACTTGCAGTCTGAAAACACACTTTTATCGTTACAAATTGTTTAAACACTGTAAAAAACTTAACTAGCCTATATGTATGAAAAATTGGTTTTCACTACCAGTTTTTTTAGCTGATAAACTTAAGTCTAAATAAAGGAAATTGAGTTTCAAAGTCACGAAATTAAGATCACTTTGGCTCAAAACATTGTTGGTGTTTCCATTTAAAGTCTTTTCTTCTTTGCTTCGTGCCCAACACAAATATCATACACTTATAATAGAGATGGCTGTCCTCAAGCTGAGCACAGTTTTCGGGAGGCCAACCCTTGCAATGTGAACATTGTATCCAGTTTTCTTGAAATGTCTCATCACAAATAATGCAATGTGTTTCAGACCTACTTCTTTCTTCAAACTGTAATTGCCTTTTTGTATTTTTTTACATTTATGTCTTTTGCCTTTTTCAAAACTTTTCTTATTTTCCTCCTTTGAAGGCCTTGGTCCATTATTTATGTTTTAAAGTCTATCTTTGCACTTTTTATTTTGTTAATTTTCTCTCTAATGAATGTTCGAAAACCTAAATATAAATATTGGGAGTTAATTATTGATTTCGTTAAGTTTTTTTACAATTATTTTAACAATTTACAACCTATCCATTCTGTCCGATACTAACCGACGCGAGCTTGTCCGATACTACCCGACTGACATGGTCCGCCATTTTGACTACCACTTCCATAATAACCTAACTAAAATAACCACTCACCTACAAAACAAAGTAAAGCCTCTTTACTATCATAGTGGTGTTGAATCATAAAAGTATTGACTCAGTTTAGCACAATGATGTCTCAAACATACGTACGTGCACAGAAATTGTCATAAAAACAAAAGTAAATGTAACAACACAGACGATTATTGAGGCACGAAACGCATAATGGCGCTCACATAGTCTTTCTCCTTGGTGCTTCTGCTGATGTCCTAGTCAGTGCTGTCTCTAGCGGCAAAAGCTGGAAACAGCGTTTGTCCGATACTACCCGCCGTCCGATATTACCCGACTTTCCCCTATTCAATAAAAAAATCAAAAATCCTTGGAGTGAAAAAAAACTTTGCCTTACAAACGGAGCTTGTTTTAGGGTATAAGATAAGATATATAAGATTATATTGTACAATATAACAAGTTATTTGCAAAGATTGGAGAATATCATCAAAGCATAAAATATCATCAGCAAGCAATCCATGTAGAGCTGCGTGGCGCTTAGTCAATGGAGTCTACAAGCAGAGAGCCCCGATGAGGTGTTCGGCTAGCCCGGATGACTTCAATGCATTTTTATTGGGTGAGGTTGATAATATTATAGGTAGAGTGGGCCGTAATCCTGACGATCCTACAGCAAGTGTTGTAGTCCCGGCAAACCATATCGGCCTCTCAAGTTGGAAGCCCATTACACCCCCTGAGGTCATTGGGATAGTCAGGGACTTCAAAAACTCAAGTGCCCTTGATGTAAATGGGGTATCAGTAAATATCTTAAAATCCATAGCCGATGTTATTGCTCACCCTCTAGCAAAGCTGATCAATGTGTGTATGACAGCTGGAATTTTCCCGGACGAATTGAAAATCTCCAAAACAGTTCCTATTTTTAAGAAGGGAGATCCTGAAGCTATGGTTAGCTACAGGCCTATATTTGTTATTCCTGTCTTTGCTAAAGTTTATGAGACCCACTTGAAAAACCAAATTGTTGGGTACTTCGAGAAAAAGGGACTGTTTACTGAGGCCCAGCACGGGTTTAGAGGGGGAAGATCCACCGTCTCTGCGGTGGCGCAGCTGATCTCTAAGGTTCTTGACTCATTTGAGGCGAAAGATTCGATGGCCTTGGTCTTGGCTGATTTGAGTAAGGCCTTTGATTGCGTTCCACACGACATACTAATTAGAAAGTTGGAAAAATATGGACTAAATAACATTGCCCTTGCAACTATTCAATCCTACTTTCAAAATAGAACGCAGGTCATGTGTGTGGATGGAGCCTTTTCCCAGCCTTTGAAGGTGAAGCATGGCGTCCCGCAGGGTTCGGTCTTAGGCCCTGCCATGTTTCTTGTGATGATCAATGACCTGGGACTGCTGGGGGATGTGCTGCTGTTCGCGGATGACACTGCAATCTTCGCCAGGGGCAGTACACCTGACTTGGCTCACTCATCTGCCATGACTCTCTTTGACGATGCCAAGAGATGGTTCTCCGCCAACCGTATGAGCTTGAATGAGGGGAAGACACAGGAGCTATTATGTAGTCTGACTGCTGTAGGTGGACAAACCCACGAGGACGTCAAGCTCTTGGGGTTCACTCTGGATGCAAAGCTCACCTGGAATGGCCATATTACTAACACCTGCACAAAGCTTGCACGCATCATCTTTCTTCTGCGAAGATTAAAGCCAATGCTCCCAAAGCAGTACTTGATAACTGTCTATCACGCTCTTTTTCACAGCCATATCATCTACGGCCTCCTGCTCTGGGGGCATGCATCCGGGTGTGACAGGATCCTAGTGCTCCAGAAAAAGGCCATGCGAATAATTAACTCTGCTGGTCCCAGAGATCATTGCAAGCCAATCTTTGCTGAATTGCGAATCCTGACTATTTACAGCCAGTATGTTTTGAGCAGCGTGCGCTATGTCAGGGATAACCTGGAAGGATTTACAAGGAGAGCTGACATCCATCTCCATAGCACCCGTAGAAACAATGACCTGGACATACCTTACTGTCGCCTCAACAAGAGAAAGGATTCCTTCCCTGTTTTTGCTCTTCGCCTTTACAATGCCATCCCTGCAAGGTTCAGGGAGCTAAAAAATGCACAGTTCACTACTAGAATGAGGGATTGGCTCGCAAGAAACCCCCTGTATTCCTTTAAAGAATTCTTTGAGGCAAGCCGGGACATGACTGTCTAGCCGCCGCCATCTTAGTTATGTTGTAAATATTAGTTAAGTTTTAAGTATTAATTGACGCTGTCTATCCAGCCTGCTGGTCAACGACGAAGAAGAAGGTATCCAAGGTATCCAAGGAATATAGTTTGAGCCGTTTTGAGATCAGTGTGCAATACTAAAATACAAATATATCCTTACTGGTGTTTGAGTGTAGGGTAAATAGAATAATTTGTCTTTGATAATAATCTTCACAAAAACTTAGTACAAAATCATTAGATTCTAAAACTTACCTGGTACCTCTGTGGTCCTTGAAATATACCCTTTTCAAAGAGGAAATTTTTTTCCAACACATCTAGTATACCAACATTTTTCATTTTCATTATTCTGAAATTAATGATCTGGAGTTATTTGTTAGTACAGTATTTTTGTTTTATTTTGCCAAAGTTATTTACCTTTATATTTAACAAGAGGCTTAAGGAAGTTACAAATACTTAAGCCGCGTCCGCACTGGCCGAACATGTTCGCCGAACTAAGTTCTTTCGAACTCTTGTTTGTTCGTTGGTAACCTTTTAGAAAGTAAACCATATGGGTGGTAATTGTTCGTTAGGAATGTTTGTTGATTTTTTGTGTTCGACGAACAAGTTCGCCACGAATGTTCGGCCAGTGTGGACGCGGCTTTACTTTACTTGAATCACACGCCATTTCTTCAAAATAACAAAACGTCTTCCAACACTACTACGGGTAGTGTTGGAAGACGTTTTATTATTTCAACCTGAATATCAGTACCAGCATGTATAATGCTAATCAAGAAGTTATTCAAAATAACATTATAATGGAAAATTTAAAATGAAATGTGTATCGAATAGTTAAGCGTAATATGTAGATAGTTGCCAACGTGAGTTTATAAGGTTAAACTTTTTAAGGTTAAACTTTAAGGTTAAAGGTCCGCTTTCTCCCGACACGTTTAACTTAAACTTAGTTTAATGCAATATCAAACATATAGATATACATTAATTTTACAAGATATAGATGTAATTTAAGGCTAAGTCAATGTAAATATAGTAGTCTACCACGTTAAATCGTTTTATTGAGCAGTCAAAAGGATTTTAGCGAATTTCCTTTAAGGAATAAGCTATTACCGTAGGTCTCATGGTAAGACCTAAGCCCCGGACCCGGGTTACTTTTTCGTTTTGAGGTGCCCAGAGACCAAAAATAATAGTCATTAAAATTTTTATATACATATATGTATGTATGTATGTATGTGTCCCTAGACACGATAACTCTCTTAAAAACGGTCCGATCAACACCAAATTTGGTAGAGATGTGTAATCTTACGTTTATTCGGATGAGTTCGTAAACCAGACATATCGACCTACCGGAAGGGGTAGTTTTTGGGGGTTTTGTACCCCAAAAATGGTTTTTTGCATTTTTAATGTATAATTATTTAAAATATTTAATTTTTATTTTCACCATTGGATTTAGCTAAAAAAACACACAATTTAGTATTTTGAAGTTTTGCTCTATCTCCATTGGTTACCGAGATATTAGAATGTCTAAAGACAGTACATTGTATTTTGGGGCTGCAATGTTAATCTTATGGATGATAAGGATTTGTTAATATTTCACTTATTAAACAATATTTTTGGGTGAAACTTGGTATTCAGCTTCATTTGGTTGAGCTTCATTTATTTATGGTAAAAAATTTTGGTTTTTGTGCTTCCATGGCAGCAAACCTGCATACTCTTTTCCCATGTTAATCATATTGAAAATAGGCAAACTTGTTTATTTTTGGACTGATATAGATGAAACTAAGTTTATGGCTTCATATGGTCGAGATAAATTTTTTTATGCTATAAACGTACTTTTAGTGTTCCTCATGACAGCATACCTGCATACTCTTTCCCTATATTTATCAGGAGAATAGACATTTATTTCCCTATTTACGAGCACGTGGTTAAATTTTGTTTACAGATTTATCTGGTCAAAATTAATATTACTAATTTGGAAATTCGCTGAGTACGCAGGTCTGCTGCGACGGGGTGTATTTTAATGTGTTGCCTCAAAAAATTTGATGTTTAGATAGTGAGAAATTCAAGCAGACTGACACATTATCTGTTAAAGCCAAGAACTTACAGTGTAAACTAATATTTACATAATCATAACTTTTTAATGTAAACTAGAGATCTCCCACTGGTTGACATTCGACCAAAATTTCTGTTGCTCTGGAACCAATTTAGTTTTAAAAATATTTCACATTTGAAGCATCTGTTCTTACTGTTTTGCCAGAATTTGTTATTACACCAGCTGTCTAATGATTTCATCAAATTACAATTCTTCCATAAGATTTTCATCGGAACTTTGAAAGCCTGTGGGCGCAGCCCTGGGGACCGATCTGAATTATAATATGGGATTCTGCTCATCTACAGGACTATACCTTTCTAATGGTATGCAAGACTTTGTCCTATGATTCACACAAGCTAAGAAAAAGGAGGAAAAGAAACATGCTTGCCTATTAATATATAGATGATTCTGTTTTGTTGTATTAGCGAATTTCCCTATAGTGAATACGCTATTACGGTAGTAGCCATGGTAAGACCTAAGCCCGGGACCACTTTACTTTTAGCGAATTTCCCTATAGGGAATACGCTATTACGGTAGTAGCCATAGTAAGACCTAAGCCCGGGACCACTTTACTTTTTCATTTTGAGGTCCCCAGAAGCCAAAAACACCGTTCGTTCATTTTCATATATATGTATATATATATATATATATATATATATATATATATATATATATATATATATATATATATATATATATATATATGTGTCCGTGGTACCGATAACTTTTGAAGCGGACCTCCGATTTTCATCAAATTTGGTATGAAGGTGTAAGACCAGATCTATTTTCATGAGTTCGCGAACCAGCGTTGTCGGGTTATGGGAACGGGGTTTTATGGGGTTTCAAAGGGGTCAAAATTGGGTTTTTGGCATTTTTGGACCTCAATTTTCAAAATTCATGAATTTTAACTAAAACCATTGAAAAGAGCTTAAAAAAACAAACAATTTAGTATTTTGAATCATTAAAATAGCTTAACTGGTTATGGAGAAAATTCAAATCAAGTTTCCCATGTTATTCTTATGGGCAAATCTTTAAAAAGTTATATATCGCTTATTTATCAACATATTTTAATAAACAATTTTATGAACCTTCACTAGGTGGTGAGTAATAAAAACCCACATGGCAGCAAACCTACATGCTAAATCCCATGGTATTCTCATGGAAAATAAGTGTATAATGGGAACAATAGAGATGGAGATAATAAAGTATCTATTCATAATCAGCTGATCAGCTGTCTTCTGCATATTTGTCAAATTTGAAATGTTTATGTTTTGTTATTTGTAAACAAATAATTCCTTTTGCATGGAAGCTTTGGATATGCACTTTTATTACTGTTAAAAAAGTCATTTATTGCAATATAAATATTAATATATAAATTATTAAATAAAAATAATTTACTCAGAAATATAATAATAAAATATATTATATTTCCTTGTAAAGATTATTAATTATATAAGATAGCTACAAAGTTCTTTGATGTTGAAATAATAATTCTTTGGAAATTCGCTGAGGACGCAGGTCTGCTGCGACGGGGGTATTTCATTTTGAGGTCCCCAGAAGCCAAAAACACCGTTCGTTTTCATATATATGTATATATATATATATATATCTATATATATATATCTATATATATATATATCTATATATATATATGTGTCCGTGGTACCGATAACTTTTGAAGCGGACCTCCGATTTTGATCAAATTTGGTATGAAGGTGTAAGACCAGGTCTATTTTCATGAGTTCGCGAACCAGCATTGTCGGGTTATGGGAACGGGGTTTTATGGGGTTTCAAAGAGGTCAAAAATGGGTTTTTGGCGTTTTTGGACCTAAATTTTCAAAATTCATCAATTTTAACTAAAACCATTTGAAAGAGCTTAAAAAACAAACAATTTAGTATTTTGAATCTTTAAAATAGCTTATCTGGTTATAGAGAAAATTCAAATCAAGTTTCCCATGTTATTCTTATGGGTAAATCTTTAAAAAGTTATATATCACTTATTTATCAACATATCTTCATAAAAATTTTTATGAACCTTCATTAGGTGGTGAGTAATTAAGATTTGATCAAAAACCCACATGGCAGCAAACCTACATGCTAAATCCCATGGTATTCTCATGGAAAATAATTGTATAATGGGAGCAAGAGAGATGGAGATATAAAATATCTGTTACTAATCAGCTGATCAGCTGTCTTCTGCATATTTGTCAAATTTGAAATGTTTATGTTTTGTTATTTGTAAACAAATCTTTCCTTTTGCATGGAAGCTTTGGATTATGCACTTTTATAAAAGTCATACTGTTAAAAAAGTGTTAAGTTGTTAAGTGTTACTGTTAAAAAAGTCATTTATTGCAATATAAATATTAATATATGAATCATTAAATAAAAATAATTTACTCAGAAATATAATGCCATTATATATATTATATTTCCTTGTAAAGATTATTAATTATATAAGATAGCCACAAAGTTCTTTGATGTTGAAACAAAAATTCTTTGGTTGGAAATTCGCTGAGTACGCAGGTCTGCTGCGACGGGGTTTTTATTATTATCTCATTGATAATGCCATGCTTGTATTACTTGTAACGGCAATAAAGATTCTGATTTCATTTATGATCGAATTTGGTTTTAACTTGAGTTTAGGTTTAAACTGACGGAGAAAGCGGAATTTAGTATCTTCAAGACTAATGGCACATACTCGTTCCTAAGAACCCTCGAATAACGGGAATGCTTCTTGAAGACAATGCTGATCTGCGAGAAGACCTTGTGGGGCCTGAGCCGCATCATGACGCAGTCATCCCTCGCCTGCGACGCTAGCAGACGACTCATGATGTTGTCAGACTCAAAGATAGGACACTGCTCCTTACAGATGTTGGCAGCAATGTCCTCGGGTGTCTTCGGGTCTGGATGGCACGGCCCCTTGTTCACTACATTCCTCCACCGGGGTAGTAAGGCTTTTGAAGAGTCATTTTTCTAAAACAATATTATTTGAATTATAATTTTTCATAAACATATGATGTGAATTACACTTTTCTATCCGTACTGTTATCTACAAAATTTTTTTCTCTTTTCGTTACTATCATAGGGTTATTGGCCAGAGCTAGAAGTAGTCTGAACATTTTTATACCTCTGGGAAGGTTAGTAAGGTTATAGGTCTCAATAAAACTTATACAAAACTTTATAACTAAATAAGTATATGGTAACCATATTTAATTTAATAGAGCCTCAAAATAAAAAGAAGTAGAGCAGGCTAAATTATACAATAAATACTGAAAAGTAGAAGGAAATTATAGTGACATTTTTGACCTCCTGATGAACAACTGGTTTGATATTTCAGTGTAAGTGTAAAACAAACCTGGAACATAGAGTAGACGGCGCTATTTGTTCGCATGCCGAGGTAGACGGAGCCCATGTCCGGGATGTCTTCTATGGTGGTGAAGTACGAGTGTGAGTCGCCCACTGTGAGGCGACTGACCAGCACTGATGTGTACGAAGTCATCATCAGGTGGTTGAAGATCAAGAACACCACCAACAGAGCGCGCAGCGAACACACTCTTGTCCTGATCTGCACATCTAGGTATCCATCAATGTTACATTATCAGTTGAGGTATCAGTGTCATTTTATGAATTGTTTCATGAGGGTTATTAGAGATATTGTGTGCAAACAAAAGTGGAAACATGGAGGAATAGTGTATAGGGATTTTATATATTAATTGATTCTCGCAGTGTAGAATCAATGATTATATAATATTTAAATATACATTTAATAATTTCTTGGAATATACATTTTGGAAACTTGCTAGATAACAATCGATCTAAGAAAAAGTGATACAACCATGGTCTGAGAGTGAGCGGACAAAGAATATAATAATAGGGCTATATATGGTAATGAATGAAGATTCAGCGACCATCTAGAGATTACTTTTCAAAGACCTTTTCATCTTTTTTAATTTCCTTTGCATTTAATGGGTTAAATGACAATGGTTTGTATTTGGGTAAACTAAAATAAATTATATCGGGAAATGTATTATTTATCATATTCGGAATGTATCTTACCTTGCTGAGTAGCAGCTCCAAGAATAACAAGGAAACAATTTCCCAAAGACAACTTGAGAGCAAAATCGCCTTCAATGGTATGGTTGAAGCAGTCTTTACTTGTCTCTGTATGTAACCCAAACCACCTACTGAAATGGGAATAGCAATTTAATATTTTTTGTTCAGTGATGTTGAAATATGGTTATGCCCTAAAAATTTTTACATGGGTATATAACAAGAGTGTTCCATATGTGCTCTACAAAATACTGATAATAAAATAAAGACAAGTGAGACACATGGAAATGTCTCATTTTCAAGAGAATATAAAAAGTTACAATAATTCTGAACAATCTGTCAAGTCTAATGAGTATTCATTATTCAGTAACAATAAGTAGACTTTAACCAGAATTATTATAACTTCTTGGGTAGCGGTAGCAGTTAAGTTACCACTAATTACAACAAGTTCTGACCGTATGTTGGTCATGAGGAAGAGCAGCAGGGTGCAGAGCAGCAGCACACCGGCGTAGGAGAGCCACAGGGAGCGACTCCAGGTCCACAGATAGGAGGAGGAGCTGCCGAGGTCATCCGGTGCCCGGTAGTACAGGCTGTAGCTGAGGCAACATCAGAGCGGACAGTGAAATTAAGGAAAAAAAATTAGATAAATATCCAGAGTATCAATTCACTTATTTATTTTGAGTATGTGGAACAGAATCCTGTTTATGTTGACCAACTATTTAGAAAATGATTATTAATCTTCTAAACATATAAAAGGGAAAGCACTCACCCACTCACTCACTCATTCATCACTAATTCTCCAACTTCCCAACTAGCTACAGTACTGAAATTTGGTAAACTAATTATTTAGGCTTAAAATAGGAAAGTCTGACTATTTTCATATTAATATTCACAAAGGGCTATGCCCTAGTCGTCCTCAAAGGTAACATGTTATTCTTACGCTTCTTTCACACATCACGTTTTTAGCCGTGCGGGAAAAAACCGCACGATTTAAAACCGACCAAAACACCGTACAAGTAATTGTCAGCTGGTTAAAAACCGTAACGCTCCTTTCACACATCACGGTTTTACCCGTACGATTAAAAATCGCACGGCGGACATTACAATAGAATCTTATAAAAACCGTCGCCGTGCCTGTGTGAAAGGTCTCATTAGCTTCTATTGGAATGTCCGCCGTGCGATTTTTAATCGTACGGGCAAAACCGTGATGTGTGAAAGGAGCGTAAACATGCCTGTGTGAAAGGTCTCATAAGATTCTATTGAAATGTACGCCGTGCGATTTTTAATCGTACGGGCAAAACCGTGATGTGTGAAAGGAGCGTTAGGATTCTGGAAGCAACATTTTTGTATTCTAACATATGATTATTTAAAGGATCATTAATTTTATATACAGCTGTTCACATTTAAATTATTGTGGGAAGTTTGGTAATTAAAAAAAAAAACTAGACAATATTATAAGACTTGCGGCGAGTGAGGGTAGCGAACGAGCTAAACCTTACAGCGAGCTAATAGCATAAACAACAATAGCGCTAATGGCATAGCGAACAGCTAAACCTGATGGGGAGTAAGCGCAGCGAACAACCCGACATGAAGGGCAAAAAATTTCCCAAGTTGGCATTGCGAAACGTGCCGGGTCAGCTAGTCTATCTATATATTGATAGGCAAGCATGTTTCATTTCCTCCTTTTTTCTCAGCTCGTGAGCGTCGTAGGGGAAATCCGCGCATACCGTTATAAAGGTACTGTGCTGTAGATGAGCAGAATCGCATTATAAATCCCCTCGGCCCCCTGGGGCTACGCCCTACAGGCTTTCAAAGTTTCAATGTTAATCTTATGGGAGAAGGATAATAAATTGATTGAATCATAAGACAGCTGTTGTAATAACAAATTCTAGCAAATCAGGAACAGATGTTTCAGTGATAAACATTCTAAAACTAATTCGCGAAAGATCAACTAAATTTTTGGTCGAATTTCGACCAGTGGGCGATTTCTGGTACATATTTAATACGTGATATGTTTATTTGTACAAGTAACTCCTACAGTTTTCAACCAATTTGAATAGTTAATTTTGGTGTCATTAAATAGAGTTTGGGGTAAAGTTGTTAGTAAAATAAATTGGTAAATGTCCATTCAGCCGGAAAGGCCCTGCAAGCCTTTATAGTTCTATATTTCTCCATTAGATTAACATTGATAAGAAGATTTTCAAGTTGAAGAGCTGTAATGAGTAGACCAGCACACTGACAAGACCATCTGTCTATTAATACCAAAGAAGTTACAATATGTTAAACCATGGAAGATACACTAGTTAATGAACTGTATTAAAAACCCAACATAATTACTTGATTTCGAGCAACACTAGTTTTTATTTTAACTAGAGATCGCCTACTGGTTGAAATTCAACCAAAATGTTTCTAGTTGTTGTCGACCGTCTGGATCCCATTTGTTAAAATTGGAGAATTTGTTCTTCCTGATTCGCTACCATGTGTTATGTCAACAGCTGTCTAATCAATTATCCTCATCTCATAAGATTAACATTGAAACTTTGAAAGCCTGTAGGGCGTAGCCCCCTGGGCCGATGCGAATTAAAACGTGATTCTGCTCATCTACAGCACAATACCTTTCTAATGGTATGCACGGATTTCTCCTACGATGCACACAAGCTGAGAAAAAAGGAGGAAATGAAACATGCTTGCGTAATAATATATAGATTCAAGCTGTACCAAATTTGAACTCTAAACATTAATGGAAGTTTGAGAGTTAGTGATGAGTCAGTGAGTGACTTCTTTGCCTTTTATTGATGAAGAAAGATAGGTATTTCTTATAATCCTCACCACATAACTTGACAAATTTGAACTACTGTTCAGTTTAAGATGTGGATAATAAGCTGTTCCAAAATATTAAATAAGCCCCATTTAAAAAAAAAAGTATCCGCTCTCTCCCCTCACCTACCACAGCGTTTTTGGCCTTCCATCAAATTATGTTAAAAAAGATGTCCTTAAAGACAGTTATAGAAAAATTATCTTCCAGATAAAAAAATGCAATAGTACCGATTATGCTTTGCATCAGGGAATTTGTTTCAGTGGACACAACAATATAGTTGTTTGTCTCACTCTAGACACTACACTTGCATTTGTGAGCATTTTAACCTAATTTGGATACTGTACAAATAAATATTTGCTGAAAGTGCATAATCTTACACTGAAGAAGCAACTGGTCCACCAATATCAAAGTCGTCAAGATTGTGAGCTTCGAAGATGACCGGGGACAGCATGACATCAGCCAGTCCAGCCGCCAGGATCTCTTTACCTCTGCTGAACGTTGTCTTCTGATATTGACTCCTGTTATTAAAAAAAGAAACATGAGATGGTTTATTTTTAGAAAACTGAAAACTGTGTCTTATCAAACTTTTACTGTGCTCTAAACCAGAAAAGTAGGCATTAACTGTTATTTTAACAATGGAGAAGTGATTTACTGTTGGTCAGTAGATATAGTTTTACAATGAAGTTGAGGTGAATGATCCACGGAAATGCGAGGCTGTGCACTGTGTGCTACAGATATCACTGAACAGAAATGAGAATGAGCAAGAGAGATATGGAGAGGTTTCAAAATTGGTGATGGGAGTGGGAGCTAGGAGTGGCTTACATAGGATGGATGGGGATATTACAGTTTGATTATGTTATATATAGTCTTCTATATAATAGCAGTACTCTTATATTTCATTCCTTAAGTTTTATACCAAACCATATTGTTATGCATTTGTTTCTACTTTTTTTAACAATTAATAATTAATAATTAACAATTAATAAATAATTTTTTAACAATTAAACATAAATAAATTATTACGATACAAATATATAAGGATTTGTTCATTGATTTTGATTGAACTTCATGTAAATACTACTCATAAGCCGACGATAAAGCAGAGAATTTCTACAAAATTTCTACGAATTGTCTCTACAGCTCCACAGAGTACTCCCTCAGTAAATTCAAAACTACCGGGGGCTGAGAACTTTGCTTGGTAAACTTAAACAGTTCTTTGTAGTCATATTAATAACAGTCAATAGAAAACTAAAGTGCCAAGATCAAAAGGCTTTATCTTTCAATCGCCTCCATGACCAGCTCGTTCGCTTCGCTCGATCACTTGCCATTCAGGATGTTTTAATGTAGGCATAAAGGTGTTATTTTGCATTGTGGCATGAGTTTGTCAAAACTATAACACCAGTATCTTACCTCCTCAATAACATCTGATTTCATAATTGTTGCTAATAATTATTTTGTTTCTAAATTCAATTACAATTCCTACAAATTTCTTAGTTGTTTTATACTTTTACTTTTAATGAAAAAAAATAGTCATAATCACCAGTATAAGTAGGGCTTAATATTAAAAAAACTGATAAATTTTTTTTATTATAGAATCATTTGGTTATTTAGTTACTGGCTACAATGGAGAAGACCAGATGTTTATACTGGAGCACATGGTTTCTGATTTGACAGTTGAGTCAGCTGCTTCCAGCAACTCTTTTCTTGTGATTTAAACTCCACTACTGTCGGGGGATGACTTGTTGGCCACTGAGGGGGTTGGGGGGCGAGGGGAAATTTACATCCGAAACCTACCGGTCATTTAGTTAACTAAGGAATAAAAACAAACTTATATTGTACTATTCTACATGAAAAAATTTTGCTAAAAAAAAGTAAACAGTTATCTTTGTTGACAAACCAGATAGTCTAATTCAATGTAGAGAAAGACAGCTGACTGCAAAATCCTATACTCTTATACGAGCAATGTTTGCTTGTTTGCTTGCTTGCTTGCTTGCACAATTATCTCAAAAACGGCTCCGACGATTTCCTTCAAATTTTGGAATATGGGGGTTTTGGCCACCAGAAATCGATTGGAGCTGGTCCCATAGCTGGGAAAAATCCGGGTTTCGCGCTAGAGCCCTTCAAAGATCCCATGTTCTCCTTATGGAAATTTTTTAACTGAACAAAAATCAGCTGATAACTGTAGATAAAATAAACCAATGTGTTACATCTTTAACCTGTGGTTTTAGGAAAATCATACCAATGTGCAGCAAACCTTCCGCCTGGCGAGTGAGCGGAGCGAACGAGCTTTGTGTGAGAAACGAAAGTAATAATTTTACCGAGCTTAAGCTCGGTCCCCCTGGTACTAAAAGAAAACATCGTAGGGATGCTGAATGTTTTTGGTTTTGTTGATAGCCTAACATATGGTGGAATAAAAAAAAACCAAAAACAAAAAGCAAATTGTTTTGGCAAATGGCATGCTTCAGCTTCCCCCTTACCCCGCAACCCCCTCACCCCAGTGGCGGCTTCAGAGCCGATTTTCGGGGGGGGGGGGGGGGGGGCATTGCCTCAGGCACGGGGGGGGGGGGGGGGGTGACCGTAGGTATCGTGATGGGGGGGAGTATAAATTGCTGATCACTGGTGGTATTATTATTTTCCATTATAAATAGTATTATTTTCCTAGATGAAAGGGATATAGGGATGATAGCCTACTTTGAAACTATTTGCTAATTTTAACTATATTATTTTAGCTATCTCATTGAAACCTAACTTCAGTAAAAGAAGACACAAATTGATAGGACTACTTTTAATCTCTCTAAATTTTTCAAAACTATCACTTTTTTATAAAGATTTACTAAAATCCAGTCTAACAATTGTTAATTTCAAGGTTTGATGAGTGATTCATTTGAGTGATCTTCATAAATGCATCACTAGTTTTTATGGGCATTTTCTTTATGTAAATCAGATGGGGTATTTTCATTCCTGTTTCTGTATTTAGACAATCTGGTGGGTTGCAGCAGAAACCAGGTACGCATCACGCAAATAACTGCTGCTGTCAGTTGGAGTTATAATGTTGAGACTCATGATTTTACACGCTTCTCTTAAGCAGTAGAACTAAACAGACTGATTTAAAAATAAAGTAAATGGTTAAAGTATTATATTCATTTTGTGTTTTATTTAAAAAAACGTTTAAATAATAAATCAGATATAGGTGTAAATTTGTTAAATGCACTTAGCGGTAAAAAAACAAAACCCGTGGTCCAGTGTCGTCATGACTTTCGAAATTAACTCTGACTTTGAGCACTCCCCTATCAGGTATTATTTTCATAAAAGCGAGATTTGAAATTTATTTTTGCCCTCTAATACGGCTAAGTTTTAATGTTAGTCCCATATGGTTTCCAAGTGATCATATAAATCCGACAGATGTAGCTTCACGATCTACCCCATAGTAAAACAAAAGTAGGCCTACGGTTGGCCTACTCCATCAATCCTAAATGATCACAGCTCAAACTTTATTCTCAGCACTTAATACAAAATTAAAACTGTTTGAAATATCGTACTGTTATTAAAACTATCTTAAAAAATACTGTTCCAAAAAGAAGGCTATTACTCTATTCAACAACCTTGACCAGACGACGACCTTCACAATAATCAATAATACCACCAATAAAATACTGTACTGTCCTCGTCGCTTTGCCCGTGTCATCTGCTACGCGCAGCGCAAAATCTTATTACGAGGAGTGTCTGTCTATATGGCGATGTATTTTCCACAACCTTGAAATAAAGCGGGTATAGATTTTGTTTGAACTTTGCGTTTAATAGTGTTTCGGCCCAAAAATAAGTTAATAAATAGGATCAACCCCAGCAAAAATCAAATGGTCTCAAATTAAGTTTTAAAAATGTAATTTTTAACATTTTTATTATAGGATGCCATTTTTGTAACGGAATAACAAGGATAGGTAAACAAAAATAAAAAAATACTACTTTTAAGCATTCTTATTGCATCTGTTAACTGTGAAGAGGTAGCCTATAGTTGATTGTTGTAATATTAATAGCCTGATTAGCATGACTAATAACAAAAGTAAATTTAAAACAACGAGCAAGGTTCGGACACCGAATATAACGTTTTATTTTTAAACTCCCAATTAATTAATTTACTAGCAAAAACTTCTTAAGGGGAAGAGGCCATGGCTCGATCGCCCCCCCCCCCCTGAAGTCACTGTCAACAATCCCGATCAGCTGATGGCATTCACATCACAGTCTTCTCGTCCCTCATCCCGTTCGTTGTCCGTGTCGTCTGCCGCGCGTGCACGCAATTTAAGTACCTCCAAAACTTCTTCAAAATGTAACAATGTTGTTATTAATCATAATTAATACAAATTAAAGATAAATATAAATAAACAATGTCACAATTTCATTAAAAATAGATAATTTTTGTGACTAAAATATAACGTACTATTTTTTAAGCCCCCAAAAAATTACTGTCCGAAAATTCTCGGGGAGGGGGGGGGGCCATGGCCCCCATCCCCCCCTGAAGCCGCCACTGCTCACTGGCCAACAAGTCATCTCCGGACAAGTATAAGTGTTGCTCAAAATCGAGCAATTTCTTTTAATACGATACAAATGTTACTTTTAGCTCTAAATCAATGACATCCGACCAATCCAATATTGTGAATATCTCCTATAACTACACACCTTTTTACAGCTGATTATTAACAGATGTTTAAAATGCTTTATTCAATCCCAATGTTATTTAAAGGCAAATATTGAGATTTCAATAGAGGATAGCACCTTTGTTTTCTGTCAGATTCTCATAAATTTTTGGCGGAAACAACTACAGATCAAGCCCTATCCAACGACACTAAAAACTTGAAAATTGGTTGAAAATTGTAGGAGGAGTTTTCTACACAAAAAAACCCCCTTAGCGTATTAAATAAGTACTAGTATACTTGTGTTGCTTAAAAATCCAGCAATTTATTTTAATATGATACAAATTTTACTTTTATAGCTCTAAACCAATGACATCCAACCAATCCAATATTGTGAACATCTTTAAAGGCCAAACTCTACTCGTATTTACAGCTGATTATTAACAGATGTTTAAAATGCATTATTCAATCCCAATGTAATAAATGGGAAATTTTCAATTCGATTTCAATGGTGGAGAGGGCTTATATTTTCAGTCCGATTCTCATCAGTTTTTGGCGGAAACAACTACAGACCAAGCCCTATCCAACGACACAAAAAAAAAAACTTGAAAATCGGTTGAAAATTGTAGGAGGAGTTCTCAAGACAAAAAAACCCTTAGCGTATTAAATAAGTATAGATAGAATAGACCAATGTTAAAATTTTTTGATTTTCAATTCAAGGTTACAATGAAATAATATTTTACCAAGACATAAAAATCTTTTTCATCCCAGATCTTATTTACAAAGTTTACTTTGTTGGAGCCGTTTTCGAGATCCTTGTGCATGCAAACATACATACGGTATATACATACAAATATAACTTACTCATATTCGATTATTGAATATTTAAAAAATAGAACCTGAATTGTAGTTTGTTTTGCAGAACATTCCACATCTCACCAATGAAACCAGTGAGATGACTTTTATTGCCTTGTTGAACAAACATAGTGTATGGTATCATCTGCAACATAATAATAATTTTATTCTATCGACAAAGTTTTACATTGTATAGGATTTTACAAAAGATATTATTTGCACTTATTTACAATTTTACAAATTTTCATTTATTTCATTTACTCATTTTCTCTTCACGTTTTCTTTAATTTAAACTTATTTTAAAGTTTCATTCTTTCTTCTTACTTCTTTCTAATCTATATATATAATTCTGTAAGCGATATTTCTTGAGCAAAATTGTGAGCGTCATACAGATCGCAGAAAGATGGGAGGGGTCTCAAATTAAAGGTCTTGAACCCATACACGAGGGAAAACTATCGGCGTGTCCATAATGTTAACAGGAAATGAGAAACCACGTAAAACGTCCTCCATAAGAATAGCATGGGGATTAAAAAAACGTCTGCTTTGTATATATTAAAACATGTGTTATGGTTTAATTTCAAAATGAGACACAGATGATAACATTGAGTGAAGATAATAAAATAATTCACACCGAGAGAAGCAACCTATCTATCTATATTCTATATATATATAATTCTGTAAGCGATATTTCTTGAGCAAAATTGTGAGCGTCATACAGATCGCAGAAAGATGGGAGGGGTCTCAAATTAAAGGTCTTGAACCCATACACGAGGGAAAACTATCGGCGTGTCCATAATGTTAACAGGAAATGAGAAATCACGTAAAACGTCCTCCATAAGAATAGCATGGGGATTAAAAAACGTCTGCTTTGTATATATTAAAACATGTGTTATGGTTTAATTTCAAAATGAGACACAGATGATAACATTGAGTGAAGATAATAAAATAATTCACACCAAGAGAAGCAACCTATATACATAATTTTGTAAGAGAAATTTCTTGGGTAAAATTGTGAGCGTTTTACAAATCGCAGGAATATGGTAGGGGTCTCAAATTAAAGGTTTCGGTCCCATAAAGCGTATCCATAAAGTTACAAGGAAATGATAAATATAGTAAAACTTCCTCCGTAAGAATAGCATGGGGATTCGAAAAACGTCTTCTTCGTGTACATTGAAACATATGTTTTGGTTTTATTTTAAAACGAGAGACAGATGATAATATTGAGTAAAGAACTATTCATAACCAAATGAGAAAAATTAACCCTTGTGACTTTGAGCGACAAAAATTCTACTAGGAGCGTTAACCTTACATACGTACTACAGTATTACAAATTGACTGATGATTTTACTGTTATAACTATAATTTAAATTGTAAAAAAATATGCGAGTGTATGCAAATCATAAAAAGCTTCCTGATCGTTGATAGAGATGCAATAGGCGATGAACTGTGGTTTGAGAAACACCATTATTTCCATTGTTTTGGTCTTATTTTAAGACGGAAAGTGTCAAATGATCATATTGAATGACGATGACACATTAATTGATACTTAAAGTGTATCAGTCAGTAAGTTTTGGTATTCTGTTAGCTGAATTTTCCGAGAAACCTTTTAGTCATTTCATAGATTGTAGGATTATAGAAGACGAGTTAAAATCAAAGACGTTTGTCCTACATACTAGAGGAAAATGCAGCAGGTAAAAAACTTTACAACAAAATATATATAAGAATGATGATTTTGTGAAAGGTTCTTAAAGATTCTCCATGTAATGATTTTTAAAAAATCTGCTTTGTTTACACAAAATTAAGAGTTTTGATTAGGAGGGATGAATATTCACAGCAAGTGAAGATACACTTAGAGGTGCTGTGTTTAAATTTTGTGACTAAAACATAAAAAATAAAAAAACTGACAGGAGCTAAAAAAATCAATGTTTTTTTATTATTGCCGCTTTTCAATGTTATATCAAAAAGCCGCCACAGCTCAATTAAGGGAATAAGATTTCTTTCAAAACTTATTTTCCATAGATCGATATGAGTTTAACAACAGACAAAATAGAGCATTTAGAAACGGGTGACATAATAGTACAGGATTGATAAGAGTACTTAAGGCGAATGGTGTGTTCAAACGGTATTGTTAAAATATTATATACCTCAAATTAAAATAAAATTTTCTGGAAACTTTCTTTGTGGAAGAAATGGTAATACGCTATGGTTCATGCTATTTTAATTTTGTGATTAGGGGCTTTTGCCCCTATGAGCCACTAGTACTTACTTATTTCTTCATGTCTATATTGTTATGTTAATTCATGAAAAGGACTACCGCTTCTTTTAGGATTTTCATTTTGACTCTTCCTTCCATAAGAAAGTATAAAACAACAATGTAAAAAACTTTCCTCAAAACTTTAATTCACTCAGGGCCGGCCGGCTTTCAACCGTTAGGTTTTCGGCGACTCCAGGTTCTCGAGCCAGCTGTAAGTCTTTCTCACAGTTTTTCCAGAGCTAGGCCCTTTCTTCCCATCTTTTAGGTCTTAGCTTGCTGGCTTCACTATTTTTCGTGCTAACCTTGCTCTCACCCTCTTCTTCTTTTCAACCCTGTATCGCGGGTGTACCCTCTTTGGACCGGCGTATGTTGGACAGTCCTGGGAGTGTCCCTCTTGTGTTGCAGGGGCTGATGTCTGCCTCCCACTGCCGCACACTCTGATCTGTGCCTCCTCCAATGTGTCGTCAGAAGCCAGCCACTTTGGTCCTTGGTCAGAAATGGATGCAGAAATCGGACTCTGCATTGCCACGGGCACCCCCCAATAGGTATGGCACCTTGTGTGTATCGGTGCTGGACAAACGGAGGTTCGGGCACAGGGAACTGGGGTAGGGGCGACCTTTCTAGGACAGTAGGAGGTCCTCCGAGGGAATGCCTATTCTAAGCTAATGAACAAGCCACCAATTTCTGCATGATGCGCTGGTGACAAAAAAAGCATGGCAACAATAAATGCAAAAAACACAAACCAGAAAGAAAAAGACACGGCGAACTAACAAGGGACAGGTAAAGTGTCCCCCAATCACGCCGAAGCAGTGTCGCGAGTAGTATGGGCAGTGAGTCCAATCACTCCGCTGCTTACGACCTCCAGTGCTGCGACAAACAGTGGGAGAAAGTCCTCATAATCCGTATGGACGCAGAGGAAATGTTCTCTCTTGCAAGTGTAGAGCTTGATGAAATAATGAATTCTTGCGAGATTCAAAAGAATATCAACAGGGAGGTAAAGGACAGAATAGCTGAACCAACCGCCTTGTTTGGCTGTTTAAAAAAGGTACAGAATAACTTTTGAAAGGGACCTCCGATTTGGATGAAATTTGGTACAAGGGTGTAAGGCAGCATTTACTTGAAAGAATTTGCAAACCAGAATGATCGGACAATATTACTGGAGTTTTATAAGGTTTCAAAAGGGTAAAAAATTAATTTTTGGGTTTCTTTAACCTTAATTTTTCAAATCCAACAATTTTAACCCAAACCACTAAAAAAAAAAAAAACGCTAAAAAAAAAATCTAAGTATTTTTAATTTTTGACTTAGCTTAAATGGTTATGGAGAAAATCCAAAAATATGTTTCCCATGTTATTCTTATAGGAAATCAACAAAACCCTACATATATTACACAAAAAAAGAATCTGCCTAACGCAGGTAATGAAAGGTGCTTTCATTTGGTAGGTATCGGGAATTAATTATTTCATAAAACTCTCCCCTCAAAAATTATGGTTTTAAAGCACTAACAAAACTTCATTGGCGAATCGCTGAGTACACAGCTCTGCTGAATAGAGACTGCACAACTTTTTAATATTACGGTAACCAGTCAGTTCAGTGAAATTGATTCCACTAATTCAAGAATTCAAATCCATATCAAATATACCATAGCGTTATTGCGTCTTCCCATAATTAATAACTGAAATAAACTTCAATTTTCTTTAACTCATTACAATATATAACAAATTTAATTGAATCTTCGAAAGATATATTACATATGCGATTAGCCTACCTCATGCACTATAACTTTTAATGTAAGATTTTTAAAGTCAGACTCTTTAATTTCCTTCCAGTTGGGTATTTTGAAAGAATCTTGCATATTTCTTACAGTTTCTTCCATCTCAAATTTTGTCATCCAAGATTTGGCAGCAAAGACATTGAGAGAGTATGGTATCTGCAATAAAATCATAAAGTTTAATTACCAATAACATGAAACAAAACTTTACTACCAATACTTTTGCTTTAGTTAATGTGTTTCAACTAAGGTCACCTTAAGTTAAACATATTTGAATATTTAATTTTTGAGTATAGTTTTAAATATTTTTTCAAGGAATAAAATGATCTCATGTTATGAAACCACAGTGATCCATTTGTTTCAGTAGTGGAGTTAATAACTTGTTGGAGTTAATGTTAATGTCCCTACTGTTCAACATTTGTACTTTTTCCACAGTAAATTTTCACCATCTTTGAGAAAACTTTCAGCTAGAGACTTTAGCCGATGAAAATATATTTCTGAGAACTATGATGTTCACAGAAGATTCCAAATATATTTCAATTAAGTTGTTAAATGTGGTATTCTATTTAACTTCCAACAGTTTAAACTACAAACCAAAAAAAGAAGAATAATCATATTCTTTTGGAGTATCTGCACAAATTCAAGTATTAAACTAAGAGTTAAATTACTATTTTGCTGTAGATCATATTTTTTAATCCATGAATGGACAACGAATTCAATAAAGATGCTTGTCAGTCTAGTTTAATCTGATAGGTATAATTGGCATCACCAGTACATGATTTGAGCTTTACAGTGTATGTCAAGATCAACAACATTTTAAATATTAAATTAAGCCTAATCAAATCATTCATTTTTGTACACTATTTTTATGATATTTCAGATTTCATTTCTATGGACTGAATTATCAATATTATACAGTAGAATAACTCTTAACCGACCCCTGAGGGACCAGACTATAATCGCATAAAAAAGGTCGGTTAAACCAAATAAAAATCACTTTATTGTCATAATTTACATTCTTTTACAACTAGCAAAGCCAGCACGCACAGAATATATTATGACGTTGTTAACAAAATTTCTTAAGATAATAAACCTTACACAATAAAACCAAGCATAATTCCCTACTGAAAAATTAAATAAATAAACCAATTCATAAAAAACCTGCTTAAATAAGATCAATACAGAAAACTAAAATAGGAGTATGTTGGATATACGGTAGCCTCATAATGAAATCATTTATTTTAAAAACTCCTCCACAGAACAATAACATTTTCCTATTAAGTATTTTGTAAACTCTTTATTATGTAAATTTATTCTCATTTATGATATTTTTTAATGGCTATGCTAATGGTTAAAGAGCTTTCTACCCATACATGGTTTTTTTTAAGAGTCAAGCGGTGTTTAAGGTACTGAAAATTATTTTGAAATCTGGTGTTATGCAAGTTTATTCTTTTCGCTATATTCGAATTATTTTTTAACACAAATCAAGCCTTTTGAAATATAAAGAGATGGAAAAGTGAGTAAACCAAACTCTTAAAAAAAGAATTTGCACAATTTTCTTTTGGAAGAAAATGTCATGTTTTTTTTTTATTTTGAAAATTTGAATTGAATTTATTTATTTATTTATTTACATTGTCTAGCCACGCCCTTGCATGCAGTGCTTGCCTGGGCTGTAGACTTTGTGATTCGGTTTCTTAACTACTATTTACATGGCACAATGATGTCTAAAAATAAACATGGTTCTCCATCTTGGAAAATACATAACAACCACTGGCATTTGGCATGCAACAAAGATTCATCTAGAAATCAGGATGTTATGTAATTCAGGTGCTCACAGAGGCTGTGTAGAGGCAGTTTGATTAACAAATAATCAACCACAAATTTCTTGAATTTTAGTAATTGTTCTTCTTTAATGTGGTTGGACATTTGTTGTAAATCTTAAAGCACAGTTATGACGGAGATTATCCAGAAAGGTTGTTCTATATGGATTGGGTACTGCAATGTTTTTTGGTTTCTTGTATGATAATGATATGATTGTTATTGAAGAATTTTTCTAAATTGTGTCTCACTAAAAGGAGGCAGTGTAAAATGTGTAGGGATGGAAGTTTGTACCCTATGTTATTTCTCCATATCAAATCACAAAACTCCCGAAAACAACCTCTTGGTAGCATTCCCTGTTTTAATTTTTAATAGAATGTATTAATTAATAATTTTATCAAGAGTTGATAATTCAATAATTAAATCTCAGCATGCAATTTTAGGTGTGTCAGTAAACTCCTAAAAGCATTTGGATTATAAACCTTTAAAATAAGACGTAGTTGGAATTAAGAGAGGGATCTTTAATAACAGAATACGTTCTAGATTTAGAATAAACTCATAGTGAGTAGTAGCTCACCTCATTTAAATGGTTTCAGTTAAAATTGATGAATTTTAAAAACTGAGGTCGAAAAATGCCAAAAACCTATTTTTGACCCATTAAAACCCCATAAAACCCCGTTACCTTAATCCGATCACTGACTGTGGTTCGCGAACTCATGAAAATAGATCTTGCCTTACACGTCCATACAAAAATTCATCAAAATCGGAAATTCCTTTCAAAAGTTATCTGAACCACGGACACACACACACACACACACATATATATAGAGATATATATGAAAATGAAAGAATGTTTTTTTTTTTGCTTCTGGGGACCTTAAAATGAAAAAGGATCATGGTCCGGGGCTTAGGTCTTACCATGTCTACTACCGTAATAGCGTATTCCCTATAAGGAAATTCGCTAAAACGAGTTTAAAAACCGATTAAGCATCAAAAAGACACTTTTTTGCTCCAAGTGATGAACAACGGGTTTTTTATTAACTTATAATGCGGACTTAGACTTTTAATTGTAAAAATATTAACCATATAAAATTGTTTTTTGAAGTTATATACAAAGTATATTTAGAAAGTGTTTACATTTCTGTTATTTCTGTTTTAAAAGGGGGTCCGTGAGGTTGTATCTCCGCCATGTTAATTTCACTAAATTTGTGTACCTTTTTTCAGGATCCATAAAAGATATCAGAATGAAATTTTTACCCTGTATTGATCCTACTATTAGGCAAATATTTATGGCATTTGGTTGATTTGTGTTAAAAATTATAAACACAGTAAAAAATTATTTATTTATTTATTTAGCATATAAAACACATTTCAATACATAAGATGTACATAAGGTAGATATTTGTCAGAGTCAAGATTGTGTACATGCAACTTATCAGCTAGAAAATAAAATTACAATTCTCTCTTCTAAAACTAAAATAATGTTAATATATTAAAAATTTCAAAAAATATAATGTAGTAATGAGGTTAATTATATTGTTTTGGTTTTTATATTTATGAAATATTATAAATATGTGTAAATAGGTGATTTGAAAGTGTGGTAAAAATTTCAGGATCCTACCTTTAATCGTTTTTGAGAAAAAGGTATATACGTGTTAAAAAAACAAACTTTCGGAAAATCTCGATTATTTCCATACACTGCGTGCAGAACCTCATTCAAAGTGCTGAAAATCCCCTGAACATACGACTATATAATATTAAATAAATACTGTTTGCTTTGACCTATTTTTATGAAATTTTCTTTAAATAATTCGTAATTAATCAGGCAACAAAAAAGTAAAAAAAAACTAAAAAATGATTTTTTTTCAAAATTCAACCACATGGACCCCCTTAATTAAAAAATACCATTGGTCGGGTTCACGTTCATCCACCGCAACCGGGATTCGGTGGATTTTTTGCGGTTAGCAAAAAAGGCACGATCAAAATCCCGGTGGGTCCATAAGACGGCAGCAAAATGACGTCACTAGGATCCACCGGGATTTATCACGTGACCATTGGGATTTGTCCCGTGATTATCTAAATCCCGGTTGTGGTGGATGCGGTGGATGAACGTGAACCCAACCATTGACTATGGAAACAACGTATCCATAGTCAATGATAATACGAAACCTATTTTGTAAGCAGAAGGGTCACTATAACGTATAAATTCATCGGTACCATCGCAGTATCTAGAACATTTTAGTATTTTCTAAATTCCTTGCGTACCATAGATTTATTCCCAAAATTGTACAGAAGACTGGATAAAGTTTTCTTATAAAAATATTGATGGAATATTTCAAAATACTTATACTCCATGCCATATTTGTTCCAACTAGTTTTGGTTTGTTTACAAAGTATCAGCTGTACATAAACTAAACTGCAGACGTCAACTCGTCAACTCCCAATGAGTGGCCGGTGAGGTTAGGATTATGTTGTAAAATTTTATTAATTACTAATTGTCTTAAATATCAATCAAAGTGAAATTAATTGTTTTAAGGTTAGGAATTAAAATTGTGTTCAGTGTTTTATAAACTATTTTCGTGATGAAGAACACCAACAATGGCAACAATACTTGAATAGGATAGGCCTACCCTAATCCTGATCTAGGTTTATCTTGGAAGATTAGTTAGTATTTTTAAAATTTAATTTAAGGCAACTAAAAATTTATCTAGACCTAAAGTGTATAGATCTGCAAAGTTAGAAGTATTTTGCACCAATTTAATCTGGCTGTATAGTTCTAACAGCCTTTATAGCCTACATCAACATTCCTAGTGTAAACAGAATTTAGGGTAGGGCATACAACTTTTCTAGAGTGATTTGTAATAGAATAGTGAGCTGAAAGTGTTTATGTTGTCAGTGTACAAGAATTTACACTTTTAACTGTATAACAGATTGGTTTCCACATGACTGGAACATGCATTGATGCCATATAGGGTTGACCGGGGTAATTGTGAATTGGGGCAATTGTGAACGCCGCTTATAACATAGAAACTAACATTAATATTATTAAAAACCAACTTAAAACATGTTTTTTGGTCTTTTCTTAATACACGATTAAAAGTTGTTATTAATTTTCAAAGAATTAGTCTTTTTCCCATTAGCATGAAAAAACCCTTACATTTTTTTGGTGTATCACCTCGGCCACTCAACATAAATAATTAATTAAAAAAATAAATTTATTATTTATTTTTTTTAGAAATTTTTTAAAGCACTTCTAGAGAAGTGCTCTAAAGCGTGAGAGGTTTCTTTATCAACTGCAATAAAAATTCTAGGATTTATTGCCAATTCACAATTACCCCATAATTTTTAAATTGTGGGGTAATTGTGAATTACAAAAAGGGGTAATTGTGAATGCTGTTCACAATTGCCCCAATTCAATACAAAATACAAGCAGTGCAATTTTTTTGTAGGAACAGAGTTAGATTTTGTTGATTGTAAAGAGTTAACTGACTCTGATGATGGTGACATAACAGTGCAATGTTTCCGTTGTGCCAATAACGAAAAAACTGAAATTGTGTGCAAGGAAAACGATTTGTTTACTTTTACTATTTTTGACATTGTTGCTGTACTCCCCTATCCCATAACAACTTACAAAAACCGCAAAATTACTTTATGTATTCAATGGAGCTATGGGAGACAGTGAGCAGTAATACTGTTTCACTTCGCTAGGTTAGGCTAGGTTTCATTTCGTTAATTTACAAAGTTCTCTCTTGAATTTTTTTAGTGAAAATGAACTAAATTTTGACACTTTTCATATTTTTCATAAGTTGTTATGGCAATATATCGTTTTTATGTTATTAATACAGTTTTGGTTAATGTTTTTTTACCTTGCATTTTTTTGCAATTTTAAGAAATTTCGAACCTGCATTAAACTAGGGGGAATTGTGAATGCTTTTGTGTGACTATAATTTTGAACGTGGGGTAAATGTGAAGAGAATTAGTTGGGCTTTATTTTGATTTGCCCCATTTCACTTTTGGTGTGTTCTAAATAATTTTTCTGATGGCATTCACATTTACCCCAGAATTGATAAGATTTGCAATACCGTGCCGGGGAATTGTGAATGGCTTGTAACAATTTTGTTTATCAGAGGAATTTCCTGAAAATTTGTATAATGTATCCTGAATAATGTAGAATTAAAAATATATATACTATAATATGATATTTGTAACGAAAAGTACTTAAAATAAGGGTTTTTTTGTCAAAACACGAAAACCCATTCACAATTACCCCGGTCAACCCTACACCACTTTTATAAGCCTACTGTTTCTTAAGAAATAAAAAGGGTCTATTGGGGATATTGAAATTGGTACAAACTTTATTCCATTATATATTCCCTCTGATTATTTGAAAGTAAGAATAAGTTAAAATAAAAAAAATAATAATAAAACAGTGAAAACCACATAGGCCTAAATTAGGATTTCCATCAACTACTGGTACCTACATCAAAAAATTTGTAATACAGCCCTTTGTAGTGCAGTGTGATTGTGACTAAACTGTAGGAAGCTCAGTAGAGTATAGTTTGCTGATGGTTTGTATGATATACTTCAAATTTGTCTCATAACTTTCTTTAATTAGGGCTCGTTTAACTAGTTGTATAAGATTGTTGTTAAGTTACCTACCATAATTTGCGTAAAGACTTAAGGTTAGTTTACATGCAAGGGATATGTAACCTTAAACAAAAGTTCTTGAATTGTTTAGTGTTTAATGAAGTGATTTTTGTTATAATTAATTAATATGCCTAGACAAATACAATGTCTCTAAACATAAATTTTGCTTTACATGATTTTATTCTGCATTGCAGGTGAAATGAAGAATGTTTAGAATTGAATCATATATAACATCTATTATTCTTAGCTATGTTGACCGTTACATCAAAAACTTCAGGCAGCAGGATGCCCAGGTGAGTCATTTTACCAAATTAGCAAACACCCGTTTAAGATTTTGTTGCTTTATGTGCCTAAGATTAGGTGCTCTCTCTGGCACCTAGACCTGGTCTGTGAAACAAGTAGGCTTAAGCCGCGGTCCGACTAGGCTGGTTACCAGCCGCTAATAAATATCCGCTGATGATACCAAACAGCCTAGTCTGATCCAGAACTAGCGGCTGGTAAATGCCAGCGGGCTAGTGTTTACTAGCCGAAATCGTAAGCTGATCATGTTTAACTTTTTAGCGCTGGTATCCTCCGCTGGCAGTCACGTGATCACTTCGCTGGCACCAACCAGCCAATGTGAGTAGCTCACAAGCGGCATTGGCTAATTAACACATGTCTAGTTGGTTTTATGCACTGTTTCAGGGTTTACAGTGTTTAGTTTCGTTGTACTGTATTTTATACTTTTTTTGTGATTAACAGTGAATATGGTTGACAGCACCAAGTGGTCGGGCAAAGAGATTTAGTGATTTATTCCAAAATTATCCTTTCCTGTTAAATGCTTCGTCTGCATACTACATTAACAAAAATTCCAAGGACAGCTTATTATGAGTTATTATAACGACTTGAAGAATAAGGACCAAAAACAACGTTTTCAAGTCATCATTCAGCAGCAACTGTACTGGCGGCTAGTTACTTTAAATGTGAACCCTTCAGATCCGCTGGCTGATGGCGATATTTAGGCCTACTAGCGGCTGGTAACCAGCCTAGTCGGACCGCGGCTTTATTATGTAAAATTTACTAAAAATATTATTTTAAAATGGTGTAGCATACTTTTAAGATTAAAGAGGTATGCAGTGGCATGTAAATACATTTGATTAAATTGTTAATACTATAAATACAACTCCAGGAACAAGAATCATCATTTTCAATATCCTCTGCACAAGACTAAGTTATTAGAAACAGTACCTTTTATATGAAAATAAAGTTTTTAACATAATTTCTAATTATTGGAAAAGCTTGAAACAAAAATCTTTATTCAAATTGCTTAATGACTTCCTGATACAAGAGCCTACTGTTCCATTAAAGAGTTTTCAATGACGATTTCAGTGTAAATTAGTTTCTAAATTAATTCAACACCAGACTATTATGTTAAAAATATACTATTTAGATTTAGATTTTAGATTAAGTCAAATCATGAGCTGACTTTTCACCTGTTTGAGCAGGATTTTCTCTGTAAAATCAAATGTTAAATAAATAAAATAAAATATATTTTTAAGGTTTGCCTTTTAAATTGTTTGTGATCTAAAAAGCACACTAAGTTATTTTTATATAAGCCTAGCTTCAGAAACCTTTTCTTGATTAGCTTAATGTATGTTTCTAAATAGTAGAAAACGATAATAGCACAGAAAAACTAACCAGGTAGGCCTATAGAAGTCTCATGCAATGCTAATTTGTGTAACGCTAAATTTTGTAGTTGAACTGACCAGATTATATTAGGCGCTGTGAGCAAAACCGGCCAAGCGACAGTGCCGATCTGACAGCTGAGTCCACGGATCGTTAACGTTGCTTGGTTGGTCTTGCTTGCAGTGCCTCCTATGATCTGGCTGATTCAACTACAAAATTTTGCATTACATGAGATTCACATGTTAGTGGCGGCTGATTCATATCCTCTGTGGCTAACAACCATAGTTGTAACTCGAAGCTTGCTTCACCCGAAGTTTTAACTTCTGACAGTCAATCATGGAAAGGTCTTTTAGAAGAAAATTTCCACCGTCCAACCCCTTGGGGAAGGAGAAGGCTACATCGGATTCGGTGGGTAGCCAACTAAAAGGCTCACATGAAACAAAGTACTTGAAACCACATGACTATAGCACAAAACATACAAACAAAGTAAAACATAAACAAGTAAACTACATTGCGACACATAACATAAACTCTCTACTAAAGACTGGTAAGCTCAAGAACTTCACAAATGAATTAGACAAACAAAAGATCATTATAGCAGGACTTCAAGAAATGAGGAACACAACAGAAGACCCATTTGAATCTCAAGGATATAGGATTTACAATGGAAAACCAGGAAATAAAGTAATTAAACAGTGCCCCCAATTCGGAACAGGATTCATAGTAAGTTTGAAAGTAATAGATTCAATAGTTGATTTTAATGCTGTTTCACCACGGATTGCAACCTTAACTCTAAAAACAAAAAATAAAATTTACACTATTATTAATGCTCATGCCCCTACAAATGAGAAAAACTTTCATACAAAAACGATGGAAGAAGTAGAAGATTTCTGGGATCTTTTGGATCAGACAGTAAACCAAATTAACAAGAAACACGTTAAGATTTTAATTGGAGATTTCAACGCACAGTTGGGAAAAGAAAAGAAATACAGGGATGTTATTGGAAAATATGCTCCACAGAAACAAACCAATAGAAATGGACAGAGACTAGTTGAAATCTGCAGAACTCATGGACTTATCAATAAGTCTACATATTTTAAAAGAAAACCTAGTAAATTAAGAACATGGAAACATCCTAATTGGACCAAAGGAGAATGGCAGCTGGACCATGTATGCATGGACAAATCCTTTCATAAAGAAATTCAAAATGTTAAGGTGTTAAGAGGAGTTGATACAGGCTCAGATCATTATCTAATGAAATTAAAATTAAATTCACCCCATTAAGAAAAAAGATAAAAAATGTAAATGAGAATAAAAGAAAATATGACCCACGTAAATTAATAAAAAATGAACAATATAAGAAGATGACACAAAATATAAAGTTAATGGATAATTTAGAAGAATTAAAACCAATTTTAAAACAACATGCTGAAGAAGTAGCCCCAATAAATCGACGTAAAAAACATGCTTGGTGGACCACAGAATGTGATGAAGCCCTTGAAGAAAGACATAAAGCCTGGGTAAGATTTCAAAATCACAAGTCAGAAGAAAATGCCACGAATCTCAAAAATATTAGGAAGAAATGCTCCCAAATTATCCGGAAAGTAAAACGACAATATCAGAAGAATCTTTTGAAATCAATAGAAGAAAACTACTTCAAAACAAATTCCAGAGATTATTTCAAATCATTCGATAAACAGTTAAGTTCTTACACCCCTCCTACATTGCTATTGAAAAATAAAGATGGAAAAATCGCCCATAATAACAAGGAAATGCAGAAATTATGGCAGAAGCGTTTAATAAATTACTAAACTGTGACGAACCTAAAAATCTTCTAACAATAAATACAAACACTCCCATAAAGACAAAACCAGAATATTTAAACCCACCTACAGTACAAGAAGTAGAATTAGCACTAAAAGATATGAAAAATTATAAAGCATCTGGTGAAGATCAAATTTATGCAGAAATGTGGAAATATACTGGCAAATCAACAAAAACATCTCTATGACAAATGACAAATGACAAATGACAATTCTTTATTGTACATCACATCTGTTTTGTTATTACAAAGGTAATATTCAGACAGGTACATTGTCAATACTTAAAGGCTACTAGAAAAAAAACCAAGACAAACATAGACATTGGAACCCAACCAATTAAAACTAATTTACATAATAAAAGAGATGATAAAAAAAAATTGGATATTAAAAATATGCCTGTTACCAAAAATCATTGAAAAATTCCTCAAGATTATAATATGCTTTTTTTTATTAAAATTTCTTTGATACTGCCTGCAAATTTTACTATGTTTAATTTTTTAAAGGAATTCGGGATCTTGTTATAAATTTTTAACCCCATATAAAGAGGACTTGTTTCATATTTTTTCAAACTATGAGCAGGATATTGAAAAATTTCTGGTTTTCGTGTGTTATATGAATGACTGATTAAATAATTTTTAAACATATCGGGATTATTGTGGACCATTTTTAGAATTTCTAAGATAAATATTGAAGTTAATGTTAAAATTTTGAAATTTTGAAATAGTTGTCTACATGGTGTTGTTTTGTGACAATTCGCAAGAGTTCTAATGATTGATTTTTGTTTTTTGAAAACTTTATCTATATCCGAAGCTGTCCCCCACAATGCAATACCATAGCTTAAAATTGAGTACACATAAGCATAATAGACATGTTTACACACATCCTGGGAGGCAATTTGAGTTAAAATACTTAAGGCATATCTTGTTGAACTGAGTTTTTTGTTTAAATAATTTATATGCTCTGTCCACCGTAGTTTGTTGTCCAGATGTAAACCTAAAAATTTTACTACTTCTGTGGCTGAGTCAGTAACTCCTGTATTGGCAGTTGAATTTCTTAATTTAAAAAATAAAACATTTGTTTTGTCTTCATTTAAAAGTAAGCCATTATTTAAAAACCAATTTCCTATTTCTGCTATTGTTTTTTCAACATCTTTGTGTAGGATTTGAACAGTATCTCGTTTGATGAGAGCTGTTGTGTCATCTGCATAAAGGGTAAAATTACAAATTTGATGAGAAAAATGTGAAGGTAAATCATTAATATATGTGAGGAATAAGAGGGGACCTAGAATTGAACCTTGCGGTACTCCGTAGTTGTTATATGCCCAAGAAGAGTATTTGTTCCCAGAATCTGTTTTAATCACTGTTCTTTGTTTACGATCGCTTAAGTAGGATTTTAAAAGTTCAATTACTTGATCATGGAAACCAAGTTCTGTAAGTTTATGTAGAAGAATTTTATGATTAACACAGTCAAAAGCCTTGGACAAGTCGCAGAACACACCAGCTGTGCACCGCGACTCGTCCAGAGCCTTCAATGTGCAGTTTACAAAGTTGATTAATGCCGATTGTGTACTTAGATTTTTTCGAAAACCAAATTGTTCCCTGCAAAACTTGAAATTGCACTCCAAAAAGTTAGCTAATCTAAAGTGAATAATTCTTTCATAAATTTTGGAAATGTTACTTAGCAAAGAAATTGGCCTGTAGTTTTGTACTTCATTTACACATCCCTTTTTATGGATGGGCACTATTTCTGAGAGTTTTAGCAATTGGGGGAAGACGCCTTCGGTAAATGATTGATTGATCAATATAGCCAAAGAATTTGATATTTCATCTGCTGACCATTTCAATAACTTTATGGGTATGCCATCCCAGCCACAGGCATTACTATTACTTAAACTTAAAATAGTTTTCTTTATTTCTACTTCATTTGTTGGAGCAAAACAACCTAGTTTTGTCATCTGAACTGCAGGATTAACATTTGAATTAATATTATTTGCATGTGGGGTATTTGGAATTTTGAGAATTTTTACAATATTAGAGTACTGGTAATTGAACAGTTCAGCCACGGCTGATGTATCATTAATAATTTCATTGTTTACCTTAAGTTTAATGGGAGGTTTAACAATTTCATTTTTCCCGCCTACTCCTAATTCCTCCTTTACAACGTTCCACATAGCTTTGGATTTATTTTTTGCTTGCATGATATACCTATCATTTGCAGATTTTTTAGCTTTTGTTACAACCTTTTTAAATATTTTTTTGTAATTTTTAACATAGTTCAAAAACTCAGGATCATTACTGAATTTTTCTTCATAATGTAATTTTCTCTTTTTGATTGATGATATTTTTATTCCCTAAGTAACCCAAGTTTTAGATTTCACTTTACTATTTCTTTTTATAGCTTTGACTGGAAAACTTTCTTCCATGCTTAACATAAACTTAGCCAGGAAACTATTGTAATTTATATCCACAGTACTATCCAAAGATAAAGACATTAAATTAGATCTTAAGCTATTGATAAATGGGACAATGGATCTCTCAGGATAACGTCTCCGGTAGGATTTTACTGATTGTGATGGCTTTGCTTTAAATTTATTAAGTTTATCTAAAGGTAACTGAAGAAATAAAGCATTGTGATCTGACATAGCTAAATCAACATTTTTTGTAAGAGCTTTGCCAAAATTTATGGAAGTTAAAAAATTGTCAATGCATGTTTTTGTTTGTTTGGTAATTCTGGTTGGTTCTTTGATGTTGACAAAGAAACCTTGATTACTTATAATATTTTTAAATTCCTCTACTAAATTATTATTTTTATCTAAAAGGTTAATATTAAAATCAGCAGCAATTACAATAAATTTCTTTTTTCCCTCTTTATGTAAAATTTTGAGAAAGCTCTGAATTTTTTTCAAAAATAATTTACTGATGTCATTACCAGGTATTCTATAAATTGATGCAATTATTAAGTTAAGATTTTCAATTTCTACACATGATCCTTCAAAAACAAAATCTTCATTGAAAGCTTTACTTAAATCATCTCGCAAAATTGTAGTAAGGGAATCATGGACTAGTATACAAGATCCACCCCTAGAGTAATTCCTGAAAAAACCATCTCTCAAACTGAAATTGGGTATTCTGTTAAGCAATAATTTGTTGGATTCTTTTATATTATGTTCATTAAGGCAGATTACTTTAACATTTTCTGAACTTTCTAGGAAAACATTTAGCTCCTCAAATTTTTCTTTGATGCCTTGAATGTTGTAGTGCATAATACAATTATTTAGGTGATGAGAATCCCCAGTTTCGTTTAAGTTCCAATTACTATTGATTGAGCAGACAGATTTTTTGAGTTGTTAATGGGGCTAGAACAAACATTGTTGACTACTATGCTGGAACTGTTGATAAAGTCTGTGGACGTCTCGTTGTAAAGCAAGCTGTTGTTAAGAGTCATCTGCAGAGCTGGGGAGATCTCATTGCGAAAAGTGCTGTTGTGATGAGGTTGTAAAGCTGGCGAGGCCTCAATGTGTATTATGCTGTTGTGATGAGTCTGTGGAGCTGGTGGGTCAGTGGTTCGAGGTTGTCCGATTGCTGTCATCAGGGTGATGGTGTTCTTCAGCCGATTGATAAAAGTTTGATGTGTTATGCCTCTTCTTAATCTTCTATTTGTTTGCTCATTGTAGGTGATAATTTGTATTTTTGCACCTGTCTTCTGTTGAAATTGAACTAAATTTCTCACAAAGTGTTGGATTTGAATACTGTCTCGAATGCAACCCATCGGAGAACAGATAAGATACTTTAACTTTTTTCTTTCAAAGTCTGTAGTCAGATCTTCAAAGGCTGTGTTGTAATCATCCAATTTTGGTTTGGTGAAGTACTTGGGTTTTGTGATCAGACCGTAGACATGTGCACCATCAGTCTCCTGGCAGGTTAGGTGAGTTGTTATTAGGTCAGCGGCAGTGGGTTTTCCGGGGTGATCTGCGAAGACTGTTGCTATGCCCTCACTCATATGTTTGCTTTCTCCAAGATTCCCAGAGATGCAATGGGCGAAAGCTATTGCATTTTCTTTGTTCTTTTCTTGAAAAACCCTTCCCATGTCGTCTTCAACAACCTTAATAGACTGGCAAGTTGTAATGGTTTCTTCTGCATCTGGAAGGGCTGATTTACTTTTGGTGGAGGGTTGATTGCTGATGTACTGTAGAATTTTTTCTGTGAAAACCTCCTTACCTTTTCTATTAAAATGCAAGCCATGATTGGTGTAGTAATGGCGAGGTAGATTATGAAGTGAAATGATTCGAGCATTGTTAGGTGATAGTTGCAACACTAATTTTTCAATTTCTTCATTAATTTTTGTTAATTTACTGTCCAAATCTGGTCGGTCATGGCGCATAGGCAGAGTAGCAATAATTAGGTTAGTGTGTTGTGTAATGAGGAGTAGGGTGCGAACATCATCCAAAATATGTTTTATCTTTGTCGTACCAACATCATTGGTTCCAGCCACTACAAGCAGGTAATCTTCCTTTGACAGATTCCAAGCAAGATCTACAATATCTTCGGTAACACCATTAAATTTAGCATTAGGTCTCACATGAGCGGTTACATTTACAGTAGTGTTCTTTTGCACCATGCTACTAATATCATGCCCATGACTATCTGCCATAATAAGTAATCTTGAGTTGGTGTTGGATGTTTTGTTACTTTCTAGTAGTTTTTTAATTGAAGTTACATTATTTTTATTGGTAGTAAGTTTTCTTTGTTTCAGTTCTTCTGTGATGTTCGATGTTTCTGGGTTTGTAATGTTTTTATCATCAGTTTTCCCCATCTTCCTTGTTTGAAAGAACTTCATATTTATTTTTAACAGCGACTGAGGGCTTTTGAATGACAATCTTATTCCTCGATGTATGTAAAGGTGTCTGCCATAAATTTTCTTGTGAGTTCTGAGTATGTGGAGGGTTTAACATAGGGAAACAGGTAAGACATTTTTGTTGTATTCTTGTTTTATTGATACTTTCTTCCAAGTCTTTATAATCTTTTCGTAGTATGGCTATGATACTGTTTAGATTTTCAATTTCATTTTTTGCTTTTGTCAGCTCCTGGAGTAAAATTTGGGTTTGAAAATCCAATTTGTTAATAGCAGTCCTACCATTGCATTCACCATCTGATATAAATTGATTTTCTGTTGTACAATTAGAGTTTCTTGTATCTGTATTTGTTGGAGTGTTAACTGCCTCAGAACTAAAAGTAGCCTTATTACTGTAGCTGTCATTAGAAATATGTACATTTGTCTGTGATTTTTGTAGTTTAGAGGTTGAGCAAGCATTTTTTTCCGTTGTACCTGTCCGTTTGATTGCCATTGTACTCAATGTCTTGGGTGTTTTTGGTGTAGAATTCTGACTTTTCTGGTTTTTTATTACTTTTTCAATTTCTTGAAGTGCTAAATTAAAACTTTTTTGTTTTTCCTTGTAAGTACCCAGCCTGGCTCTATTGTCAGCATAAAGACAAACTTTAGATTGTGTGCACTTAGCTGTCTCTTTTGTGCCAAAAAAGGTGACATGAAAATATTTTATTTTATTTATTTCCTCCAATTTATTTACTACAGCTGGCCATGGAGGGTATCCTCTGACTGTTGCAAAAACATAATCTCCCTCTTTAATTGTCATATTTTCGCTTGCTTTCTTTGTATTATAAACTGATAAATATGACTCAAATTAAATTTATTATGTTCCCTATAAATACTTATTTATTTTAAAATAGATCGTCTTAGTTCGCTGGTTTGCTAAACAATGTTTATATTAGAGTGGGTCAGCATTGTTGTACAAGTCAATAAATAAAAAAGTAATTTTTTAAATAAATGACATTACATAAAAAGCAGTATCAACACTGAAATTAGTTGCTCTTTATTAAATCAGCTGATATTAATAAATCAATGGTACTGTCAAATGTTATTAAAAAAATAAGTCAAGTTCCTAAAGGATAAGGAAATTAAGACTTTGTTTACATTGCCTTATCAGCCTCCATTGGTTATCAGTGCTCTTGACAATGAATGGGTTAAGCTTGTCCAGTTGCAGAGTAGTGGTACTTCCAGCTGTTTCCTGTTTGTCTGCTTCTACTTCCTGTCAGTGTTTAGCAAAGTAGTCAGTGTAGCTTTATAAAAGCCCGAGAAAAAATTGCCTGGAGTACTTAAGTTGCATAATAGGTCACACAGTTAAATTAAAACTACTTTTTAAGTGTTTAAAGTTAAAATAAATTGTCAGTGTGCTCTAAAAGTTCAAGTTTGCAAAGGTACCAAAACATGTGCTTTTACAGCTTCTCAATGTGAGTATAACTATTATTGCTATTTCCTTCAGAAATGTAACTATTTGGATTGAAATTAACTGTTCAAAATATTCTACTCACAATATTTATAACACTGTACACAGTTTTTATCACATAAAATTGTCCGATAATAAGTTATTTACTTTTAAAGACAGAGCACATTTTACCCATCCCAAACATAAACATAACCACCAGTGTGTCTCTACATATGATCTTACAAAAAATTTGGATAACCGAGAAATTCCCAGAAAATTGGACCACAGCCATAATCAATCCACTTCACAAGAAAGGAGATAAGAGCAACCCGGATAACTATAGAGGAATTTCACTTTTGGATTGCACATATAAGATTTTTTCAAAAATATTATACAATAGGATTAAGCAACAACTTGATAATGAACTAGGAGAATACCAAGGAGGCTTCAGACCTTGGAGGAGCTGTGCAGAACAAATAATTACGCTGAAATTGATTATGGATTACTACAGAAAACGAAACAAACCTCTTTCAATAACATTTGTATATTTTAAGAAAGCTTACGATTCCATCCACAGACCATCATTATTAAAGATTCTCAGACATTTCGGACTCCACCCAAAATTAATAAAACTTATAGAACTTACCTTGACAAATACCTTCAATAAAATTAAATTTAGAGGAGAAATATCAGAACCTTTCCTGGTCAAAACTGGTTTAAGACAGGGAGACGGCCTTTCACCACTTCTTTTTAACTGTGCACTTGAATACATTATGAGAGAATGGCTTAAAACAAACCCAAAAAATATTATTGTTGGAACAAAAAAAGATGACATAAAGTTAAACTGTTTAGGATTTGCTGACGATCTGGCTCTTCTAGCTAATAACATCCAAGAAACCAAGCAACAAATAAAATCACTTCAGGAAATAGCCCAGAGCATAGGCCTAAAAATTTCTTTGAGAAAACAGAAATAATGTTAACAAAACCACCATTGGCTAACAAAATCAAAATTGGAGAACATTGCATCAAAATTGTAGAAAATTTTAAGTACTTAGGTGAAGTTATAACATACAATCTTAAAGAAAATCCATCATGGCAAAATAGAATTAATAAATTGATTAGAATGCAACATATTACTAAAAACACATACAACAAAAAATGTCTATCAATAGCAACAAAATTGAAACATTACAAAGCAGTCATACTTCCACAAATAACATACGCAAGTGAAACTATATTTAAAACAACCAACACTCTAGCAATAGATAAAATACTGAAAATAGAAAGAAGAATCATCAGAACATGTATAAACAAAAAATATCAAAAAGATGGAGTTTGGAGACTGGCCTCAAATAAAACTGTATATAAGGAAATAGAGCCATTGACAAGTATAATTAAAAAGAAAAGAATTTCATTCATTGGACATCTTTTGAGGACACCGGAAAATAGGATAAGTAAAAAAATAATTGAAAAGTTGTGGAATAGCAAGGGTGACTTTAGGTGGATTACAGAGATTAAGGAGGACATGAGAAGATTGCAAATATCATTAGAAGATTTGGAAAATAAGTCAGAGGCGCTCGCAGTACTCAAAGACAAAAAATATCATCCTGCCAATAGGAGCAAACAATCAGAGACAAGGAAGAGTGGTTTCGGAAGAAGAAAGAAAACAACGGTCGGAAAGAATGAAGAAGTATTGGGCGGACAAGAAGAAGAGACAGAATTTAAGAAGAACCTGACCATTATATTGACTTAAGTGGTCCAATGCTGGCCATAAAATAAAAATAATAATAATAATAATAACATGAGACTTCTGTACCGGGTTGGTTTTCTATGATAATATTTTTTTACGTGTTCCTCTTCAATGATACCGCTGGAGGTTAGAAATTGTCCATGGTATCGGTATAATTTTCCCTACTTTTTAACAAATCAATGACAAACTGTCTAAGAAAAAAGTAATTAGCTTAAATATTTTTCCAGGTGTCCTTGTGGGAGGGTGATGGTTCGTTTCAAAACTTAAATCTGGATCTAGAAGTCTTGGAAGAGGAGCTGAATCTTCCGTTTAGCTTTGTGTCAGGACACATCCACGAGTTGCTGATTCATGTCCCTTGGACTCGTTTGACATCGGAACCGGTTCAGATTACAATCAACACAATAGGTACCGTACCATAAACAATATGATCATTTTTAATATAGGCTAAATTACAATTTTAAAGAGTGGATTATTACAACGTCTTCCAGAAATTTCAAGTAAAAAATGATTTTAAATTAAATTGGAAAAATCCAGATATCTATTGTAGATTTATGAAACAGCCTACAGCAAAATAATATTTTGCTTTGAAGATACAGTAGAAATTTAAGTCATATTCACCTTTGGGCTTGTAGCACAGCCAGCATTAATCATACGGCTTATGGGCAAAACATGGTGTTTTATTCCCCCGTTTCGGACGCAGTTTTTCAACCGTTTTTCTTTAACTTTCCGAGCATTCAATATAGCACCCCTGGAGCGTTAC
>JAQYXR010000321.1:0-111099 GCA_030545055.2 Neoaliturus tenellus | reverse complement strand
GCTAGTTGATGGATTTTGCCGGTCCTGGCACAGGTCAAGGTCAGCGTTTGTAACTGGCAGGTGTGTGTTGTTGATTTGGGGGTGAATTAGGGGGGTTTGGGGAGGGGTTGGTAAGTGTGTCAAGGTCATCTGGAGGGGGTTTTAAAAAAGGTGGGGAGTCTGGGGATGAGTGGCGGGCGGGAGTGCGGCGGGAGCGGATGGGGTGTGTGTGTGTGTGGGGCTGTGGGAATTAATAATTTATTTTAGGAAAGCCAAGTAGAATTTTTATTTGAAGTGGTGTCCAAGCGATGTTTGGCGGTGACGGTCTGGTAAATGCCGATGGTGATGGCGATAAGCAGATAGAGGCATACCAACCATAGTACGCATTTGAAGAGCTTTAACAGCCGGATCATTTCTTCCTGATTTTGTGCTTCCAATTGTATTCTGTTAATTTCGAGTTTTAATTTATCGTCTTCCAATTGTGATGTGATTGAAAAGCCGTCCATCATGTTTGTGTATAGGTTAGAGAGGAGCGGTGTAGATAGTATAAAAGTAGGCGATGAAATGAGGAGAGCAAATAAGGGGAGGATATATATTTAATGTAAAGTGGTGGGGGGATTGAAAAAGAATATTTGTGTAGGACTAGCTTTCATCATCTGGTGTTGAATCGTGTGCGGATGAAGGACTGTTGTTTGGCATTTCTAATTCTTCTTCAATATTCTCGCTTTCCATCCTTTCACACTCTGGACAATTGTAGGTAATTTCAACAGTAATAGCAACTGTGTTGTTTGGCGTGTTTACAACATCGGTTAAAATATCCCGTAAATCTTGTTGCGATGTTACTGCAAAAGTAGTAGTATTCTTTGCTAATTGAGGCTGGCTCATCGTTCGGCGGTAGGCAAACAAATGGTGAGCGACGGTAAGGCGGTCGCTTATATGGAATCGGGGAATAGTGGTGGGGGGAAGAAAAAGAGTGGGGGTAATCGAAAACGAGAAGTGAGAAAACTGTGGTTACCGCAGTTCGCCGCGAAACACCATACAGGTAGGTTGTGGGAAGTGTATAGAAATAAAATAACAATAATAGTTCTAATATAGAATAGAAATACTAACCACTTTTGTAAACTAAATAGTAAGTTTATTTATAATTTGAATTTGATTGTCTTGTTCTTCGCTGTTTAATTCAATAATTGTAATACCATAAGTTGGTTCTTCTTCTTCCCCTGCACTGTTGGAAGATGATGAGGATGATGAAAATATTCTGGTAGGATCCACATATTTTACTTTGATGTTGATCCATTTTAAAGGATACCTATCCATAAGTGTGAGTAAGTTGTGAAATAGAGTTTCCATCTCATCTCTTTCGGTAATTAAATGTTCAAAAGAAATAAATCTGTCACCCATGTTGGTGTTAGTCCAAGCAATGTAGTGTAAATGAGAAGTGTGTTAAAGGGTATATAGAATATATATTGTAAAATAAGTGGTGGGGATAATCTCAAGGTCAACCAAATGAAATTTTAAAAAGAGCTGCAGTCAGTGACTACAGCTATACATCTGAAGCTTGAATAGGATCAGAAGACCAATCTGATCTATATTTACACAAATTTTTAATGCATGTACAAAAGTCGTCTTTATAATATGCATCACACTTTCGGCAATTAAAAAGTCTTTCTGGGTGAAATTTGAAACACCTTTGGGGACAGCAAGTGTGGAAGTATCTTGATTTATAAATTTTGAAGGTTTGCAATTCTGGTGGTGGTAGTTGTTTTGTTTTGCATTTGCAGTAACAGGAACCGAAGAATTCACATTTTCTACAAGCTAATCCGTCTACCATCCATCTTCCTATATCGGTACATTTTTGTTCACAACAGTAGCGTGGTTTGTAGTCTTCTTTTTTCTTTTCCATGTTGACGGTTCTAAGTGGAGTTGGGAAATGAAGGTGTATAGTATAGAATAGAGAGTTTTATTAAAAGAAAAAAGTGGTAGGGGTAATTTCAAGGTCAACCAAATGGAGTTTTAAAAAAGAATGGGGTACAAACATTAAATAGTTGTGTACTTAAGATATAGGTTCGTCTTTCTTTTCTTCTTTCTCCTTTTTAATATTTACTTCATGTTCTTGTTTTTTTGCTCTAGCCATTGCGACGAGATCTTCAGTGGATAGTGGATGTACTTCTGGAAATTTTAGAATTAACTTTGGTTGGAAGCCTTCTTTAGTTAATACATCAAGATCGGAGCTCATCTCTTCTACCGTTTGATAGTCCTTTCCAAATATTTTACCATTAAATTCAATCATCATTCGGTACAGCATAGTAGTTGTAGTTGTTATCGCTGCGGTTGTCAAAAAGTAAATGATGATTTAGTCTGGGTTGAACAGCCTTTTTATAGCGAAGCCTCAAGTTGATGGAGTATTGTTATTGTAATTTAACATTAGTAGTATTTGTGGAATTTAACATTATTTTGAGTACAAGGGCTGGATGTTGTTGCTGTTTGTGTGGAAAAGTACACTTCATCATCGCAGTAGTTTTGTTTTGAAAACATCTTCTTATTTGTAACATAAACATCGGCATTTAAGTGATAACCGCCTGCGAGAAGTACTCGCAATTCATTAGTGAAATTGTCGAGTTGTTCAAAAGTTGTGATGGTGGAGGTATCGTATGATGCGCATTTGATTTTTAGAGACATGTTGTCGTCTAAAATAATTGGACAACCAAGGGAGATGTGTACAGCACGGAAGTCAATTGTAGACTGAGGAAATCCCCTTGAAAATTATTCCCTTTATATAGTTTTTGTAATTAGGTCAAGGTCATCTAAAATTATTTTTTTTAAAAAGCAATATATCACCATGTGCAAAAACACATAGTGATATATTGCTTTTTATTTTTTATTTTTTTTATATCTTTATTTATTTTTAAAATAATTCACAAAGGTGTACAAAAGTATTGCAAATAATAAATTAGTTGTTGGCAGTAGGCATGACGTGAAGTGTAAGTTCCGTTGAATTGCTTCCGCTTGGACCGTGGGATGCCAAGTACAGAGAGCCGGGGTGGATAAGGCGTAGATCTTCGTTTTGCAGGAGGTGCACGAAGCGCTTGGGAAGAAATGTTTGAAATTTAGGTTCATCACCGGGCGTGTAGGGCGCTTCACTCAGTGTAACGTTGATGGCGTCCCCAACACTAGTTTCCATCTTCTTAATGGTGTGGATAACATAATGTTTTTCTTCTTTTAATTCTGAACATCTTTTAGTCGGTAAGACGGTAGATTTTGAATGTTTGTTAAATTGATCGACAAGAGATTGTAAAAATGTTTGTGACGTCATCTTTACTTTTTCTTCTTCTTATTTATTGTTGATATTATTCTTAGTCTTGCGAATCTGTGTGGGAGGTGTCGACTGTTCGGAGGCTAGAGTAATACTCATGCTGGGTCATGGTTGCGTTGTCGCTTTTATATCCTTCCCACCCCCCACCATTCTGTTGTAGATACGCATTCAAACGATAAGCGTTCTTTAAAGCGCATTGGGACTGCCGATGTTTAAAGTTTTTGGTAGAGATACAAATGTTGGCAAAATGACACTGAAAATCTCTATCTACTTGCACATTTATCACTTCATGGTTTGTAAATGCTTGTATCCAAGCGGTTTTTTCCAATCCCTTTGTGTAGATAATTTGAAATTCCTTACAGTAATGATTCATAATGTGCGGCACCATACTGTAGTGGATAAAACCTTCATCCCATCTCAAGTTGTGAAAATGTTTCATTAACCATTTGTTTGTCACTCTTGCTTTAGTAGTTAATCTGTTGAACGGTATAGGAGGTTGGAATAAATAGTGATAAACCACAGATGTGTTCATGTCTAGAATAACTAACTCTTTAATAATAAAATGTCCGTCGTTACCGCGAAACGCTTGAAATTCAATTATACCTCGTTTCACCTCCATTATTTGGTATTGGTTTGAAAATGAAACTTGTTTATTCATGACAAAGGTCGGTATCGGACTGTTTGTAAAATTATGGAGGGCGTCTTTTTATACTGCGGGTTGGTTGCTGCAAGATGCTTCTTCATTCATTTCTTGTGCTTCTTCATCTATACCGAAGTTAGTCTGATAGTTGTGCAACTGTCTCCACATATCAACTCGTGAGGTATTCTATTGAAAATGGAAGTATCTACGGGACCGTATAGGATTGGTACATACGGTTGTCTATCCAATGTATCGGTTAAATATTCTTTTATGATCGCGCTTGAAAATATTAGTTGTTTTAAATATCTTGTGATAGGACCTGTAGCACAGCTGAGGGTGTAGAATTCATCTTTTGTAAGGTGTATTTTTATGTCATGTTTAGTTAAATCTCTAAAACGAACAATTTGTCCTCCTCGATGTTTTACTATATCGATTTCAATATTTGATTCTAGCAAACTTAATTTTGTTCTTCTTCCATATGTATTGTTACTCAAATAACATTCTAAAAGATGTAGATGCTTCATAAACGATTCCCAGGAAATTTCAGAGAAAAACACCATTTTAGATCCATGATTCAAATAATAGTTGGTGAATACTCCAATGATTTTATTACTCCGGCAGATATGCTTTTTGTCATACATGATGAGATGGGATAGTAGATTCTAAGAAATACCTCTGCTAAAATATTGGTGGAAATAATGTCATCGACTTTTCTTTTTTTAATTCCTTTTTCAACTTCCTCTTCTTTTTTCTTATGCTTAAACTTGAGGAACTCATCCATTTCTTGTTCAATTTGTTTTTCTATATCGGAACTGTTGTCGGCTATAAGTGGTGTAGTTTCTTCTTCGTTAGTATTTGTATTAAGTGAACTCATTTTGCAAGCGATGTTTCCCATATGATGGTCAAACAAATAATGAAATTTTCACTTCTTTTTCCCCCTTTTATAACAATCGCCCTCCACCTAAAAACTGTTTTTTATAACACATTTTTAACTATTCAGTTAGTGGGGTGTATGTTACTATTTTGTCATGTAAAATTAGACAATATGCCGAAGTACCTTCCGGTATTTTATCTTCAAATTCCATTTCGATTTTTATATCTACACTTGACGATTTAACTGATTCATTTTGCTTTGAGCAATCGATAACGATTATTGGAGCTTTTGAATAATACTGTTCAGGTGATAACAGTGGTGTATTAGCTTTTCCATAATATGACGATTGAAATCTTGCATACATATCGTATAAGATGGAATAACGTTTTTTGCTAAACATGACATTTAAATTGTCATAAGGAAAGAATTGAGAGTTTAGAAAAACTTTGCAATTCTTTATATTGCAATGGTCAAATTGACCTGCGTGTGCGGTTATAACATCTTTTCGATTGGTTTGAAAACCGAGTATTATGTACCTTGCTCGTTCCAAATAAGTAGATGTTTTAACAGTCCATGTTTGTCGTTCTGTTTGAGGTAATATGGGTATTCATGGAATTCCCAACTTCTAAACGGCATTACAATATCACGGTCAGATTTTAACTTCCTTAACAATACGATTCTATGTTCATCGGCTAATCTTACATGAGGTACTCTCCACACAACTTTATTTAATTGTAGCTGCCATCATTCTAGTTTACTTTCTTCAGTGCCACTTGCTGCTAGTATCAAGTCCTTGTTAGTTGAAGATCTGAGTAATACCAATTCTTGTTTGACATTTATTATTATTCTTTTGTAATCTTCAGCGAATCCCAAAAGCAATCGTAAAGGTACATGAAAATCAAAGTGACCGTTGGAATCTGGTGTTATAGTGTCTTTATCAGGGGCAACCCATCCGGCGGTGACTATTGAATTCTTCTCATGCGGTGTTAATGATGTTAATCCTTTTAGTGTTGTTGTTATACCAACCTTTTTTGTTGAATCAACTGTCACTCCTGATATTTCATATCTTATTTCGTCAAAAAGATATGCCATTGGGTTATTTATAAAAGGAACAGACGAACCGGTTTTTCCATCCAATTTCAATACTTGTCCCTCAATATATAAATAACTTTCACAGGGTAATGTGTAAATATCTTGTTGTTGAATGGGAATCCTTATTTCATCATTATTGTTTAATTTTGATGAAGTGTAAGGGTTGTGCGTGTGATATTCCTTCTCCCATAGGGTTTCGTCGAACGTCGGTCCTTGAGATATATCCAGAATGTCCATCGTAATTTAGTTTTAACCCAATTTTTTGTAGGAAATGTATGTTGTCCGGTGTTAACTCGTCCAATGTTGAAGAGCTACTGAGCTCCCGGCTTTTCCGTTGTGGTTTAAATGTTAATCCCATGTTATACTTAAGTTACTGCTTTTATGTGTAACCGTATTGTAATTGTTTCTTTTCTAAAGTCAACACTATTACCGTCCTGATCCGATATGTTCAGTACGATGTCTGAAATAAAACTGGTGTTTAATGGTAGGTATATAAGGTTTTGTGGCTTCTCAACTATTTTAAAACCAGGAGCTACTGTTGGATAAAATGTATGTAAAATGTGTTGGTTTACCCCATCTCTATACGATCCGTGTATAATATTGCATGTTATATCAATACTATTAACCTTTAATATTGTTACTGTGGTATCACCCGTATGAGTAGTTCCGGGATCTAAGATTTTTCTTTTCTTATCTGAAAATCCGAGTAAACTACCGATTGAATTTTCTAAACTTAAATCTATATAATATTTTGAGGTAATTTCCGCTTTTAAAGTATTGTTGTTTCCTTTTATACAGATATTTTCTTCTCCTAGCTGCTTCTGTAATAGCTGGTTTATATCATCTATTTCATATGCTCCTGTAGACAAGGTGATTATTTTTAATTCTGAATAATTTCCTTTTTCATCTTTACTTTCATAATAATGTAGTAAATTGTTTTTACCTTCTGTAATGTTGGGAATTGAATTGTACGTAGTAAAATCTAATAATGCCGCTTCCCATAATCTATCTTTAGATAGACGCAATGCTGGGAAAAGAGTACTTTTTAATGTAGATGAATTTCCGCTCAGTGACACTGTGTACGATGACATCTTAAAGCTGACTGACACTTTTTGCTAAAAACTCCAAACATAAATGTCCGCATATTTCTGTATTGTTAGGTTGTTCTCTTTTATAATTGTAAAATATATTCTTAGAGTTTTTAAAATAGTGTTGAAGTTCTTTAGGTGGTGGTAGATTGCCAAAACTGTCAAAATAATAAACGCTTTGTCCGAGTTTTTTATAGCATACCCAATGAGTTCCTGGACCATAGGAGGAATCTAAATTTACTATTCCAGTTTCATTTTTCCATATGTTTTTTGGTAATGCGTCTTTCATAAAAACTCCCCTAAAAAATGGTATCTTCAAACATTTTACATAATTTGATAATTGATAATTTGTTAAGGCTTTATTTGGAATTATCAATTGATTTTTCTTATTTAGTACACACGGTACGGTCTTAGGTATAGACCTGCTCCGTTTTTTACCATTGACCAAACGGAAGTCTTCTTTGTCTTTGTTTTACGAGTTCTACGACGTCTCTTTTTAATGTTTCCACCTCTTTTAGGAGCTCTTTTCTTTGCAGGTCTTCCTCTTCGACGTTTTCCGCCGCCAAATTTTGTTTTCGCCTTCATAGCTGTAGTTACTGCCCAAGCGGCTGCTTTTTCTGCAATACTCGCGTCACTTGATTTAACTCTTTGCCAAGCTTTTTCTGCTAGCGCTCTATCTGCTATTGATCTATTTGTTGAATCAGCAAACTTGGAATACGCTATATCGTGTTCTTTGCAAGCTTGATCCAATTTATTAATTCCAGGATCCCCTCTTGCTAAACGTTTTGCCAATTTAGTTCCGGGTCCGCAATATTGATAACCTCCGGGCAGATGAAATTCGTATGGTAGAGCGTCTATTGCCCGATTTACAACAGCACCAACAGGAATTCGTTTGAGAAGGGATAATGCAGCCGATGTTATACCACGTCCTTTCTTGCCGCTGACTTGACGACGACTGAGCTGTGCGATCTTCATTATGTTGTTTTATATATAACCGGCGTGTTTACTCAACGAGATGCTTCACATAAATGAATAACTTATGCATAATTTTTATATTTAAATAATTAATTATTCAAATTAATTATATACTGATTTATGATTCTATTTTTAATCCACGCTTCTCGTTCATCGGGTTGAATCATCACATGACTCGTTGTACTAGCTATATGATTATGGGTATCAATAAGTAAATTACCCACTATTCTTATTAAACAATCTAAAGTTACAGCATCTTTCGGATGTTGAGGATCGTGTAACTGCATAATACGTTTATCATTACACGTGTAAGCGGTTGAATCATTTTTTGATGTTGTTATAACTTGTCCAATAGTAGCAGCATCATTAAAATCTTCACCTGGTGAAATATTAATTATTTTCTTCATTTTAGCATCAAATTTGGTTCCATTGCGTTTATCCCAAGTTATTGTTTGTTTCACTGTAACACAATCATTTTCTTCATAACCAGGTATTATATTTTTTATTCTTCTATTATGACCTTCATATGTGCCTAATAAAGGACCGCCCGCAATTAATGTTTGTGCCATTAAAGGTACATCCGAACTTTTTTGACCAAATCTTCCATTTGTTATTCTTTTACCTCCCGCATCCCATTTATCATTACTTCCTTGCATTAAATCAAATTTTTCATTTCCATGTATAAATGTATTTCCTCGCCTTAGCACAGCATCTTCATGTTTTACAAAATTTGATGTTTCCCTTTTTAATTCTTTAGATAATTGTTCCATAGTAACAGCGTCTTTTGGTTGAGAACCAAATTTTACATTTGACAATGCTTTTCCATGACAATCTATTTCATCAGCATCTTGTAAAATACAGTTGTCCTTGATGTATTTCAGGTTTACAGCATCACCGTCTTCCTTTGGGTATCCAATGTCATTTATAATAAACTTATAAAAAGAAAATCCTCGATGAGTCTTTTCCGGTATTATAGAATGTAAATATTCTTTATTAACTGAATCTTTATCATTTTTTGGATTTGCCACATTGGTTATCCTATGATTTCTAGCATCATATGTTTGTCCATCTTTTAAATTGTTACCCCACTGCAATTTTAAAGTGTTGGAAAGTTCAGATGATAAATACTCTTTAGTAATTGCATCAGAACTGTCAGTTGGTTTACCAACATTAATTATTCTATGTGATTTAACATCGTAAGTATCCTTAAGTAATTTTAATGATGTTGAAGTAGCTTCTTTTACTGTCTTTAAATTTGCTCCATCAGTATCTTCTTCTGGATCTTTAACTAGTTTTAAACGTTTATTACTTATGTTATAGTCACCTTCAGGTGTTTGCGGCAATCCACTTCTTTTTCTCTCTTCTCCAACTTGCACTCCTAACGCGGAGTACCGTCCAAACTTGTCGACGCTCATGTTAAAAATGATACATTATATGCTTGCCGTTCTTTTATATCTGCGGACAATTATACGACAACACCTCGACTTCTGAGTTCATCAACTAGAGCCACCCATTCATTATTTAAACCTGTATGACCGGCTTCCATAGCTTCATGTAATAATCTCATTCTGTCAACTAATTTATTAATGTCTTTATAATAAATTACATTGGTATTGTACAGATTTTTCATCAGTCCTTTGCCAGATGTTGAAGTATCTCCTTTACTCTTTTTACCATGTTGTTCAAGAAGTGATAAATCCATAAGTGATAAAGATTTTCTTTTTAGCGGTTGTTTCACTGCTGGTGCGGTACGTAATGTTGGTAGTTTTCGTGGGGGAAACAACTTTTTTATAACAATGTTATATTTTGTTGCGCGTGAACGATTAATTATTGCATCTTTTGAGTAATTCCTTTTATGCGCATTAGTATTTTGTAAAATTTCCTTAAAAGTATTTAAATCTTTGGTGGAATATCTCAATGGTATGTTTTTAAAAATTAATTCATATAATCCTTTTGTTCCCTTATATTTATGCTCACCAATAATGATATAATCGTCTTCAGTTATTTTAAGTTTTGAATCACCTATTTTTAATTCATTTCCATCAATTCTTGCTCCGTATATGTGTGATTTACTTAAATTAGGGTTTGATTTTATATCATGTAGCATTTTCAATATATATTTTCTTCCCAGAGGTCCGTGTTGTAATATATCGCTACTCAATTGAGTTAAATTTGGAATAGATTGTTCTGCTTCAGGTATTGGCTGTTCTTCTTCCTTTTCAACAATAGGTTCTTCTTCTTTTGTTTCTTCTTGGTCACTAGCGCTTGTATATGAATCATCATTGTCTTCTTTTTTTAATGCTTGTACTTCTTGTTTAGAAACTGGTAGTAAAACATCCCCTTCATAACGAGGTTTACTAATGGTTTCTGATATCTGTTTTAAAGGTTCTGTAATAGGTTTAAATGTAGTCTCTAAAAATTCTTCTCTTTCGCTTATACCCATCCTTAATGCACGGTTTTTTATCCTAATAGAATCACTGAGTGATTTTATTTCTTTCAATAGTTTTTCTTGATTTACCATGTTTACACTATGAAGTCTCATTCATTACTAGACATACTGCTATTCATTTAATGGATTAATACAAATTTATCTAACCCTATTCGATACCTTCCATCTTTTATAGCTTCATCTTTCATAATAACAAGAAATCCATACTTTTCAGCCCATGCTTTACCACACATCTCTTTAAATTTATCAAATGTCATGTCGGCATTTACATGATCGTTATATATATGTTTCAAATTTGTTTCATCTTGCTTGAATATTATCAACAAATTTGCATTATCTCTTATAAGTTGTTTTGGAATTTTACTATAGGTTTGACCAATATAAATACTGTCAATATTATGATGTCTCCCCATTGCAAAATAACTTCTTATTGTATCATGATTCTCACATGACACATCGTCAAATATAAATATAGAAAATGGTTTAGCTTCATTTGGTTGCATAATAGTTTCACTAGCATTAAACTTGTAGAAATTTACTTCGGGCACACTTGCTAATATCTTATCTAACAACTGGTATTTAGGTTGTTGCAAAGATTTTGAGAAAATGTATATGTTATTAAAACGTAGCCCTTTTGGATTAGTTATAAGGTTAAATACAACATTTGTTTTTCCACAATTAGAAGGGCCAGTTATTAAACATCTTATAGAGTTTGGTAGTAATTCACCATGTTTACCATGGTTTAAATTGTTATTATCCACTGTCAATTCATCTATATTATTAATATTAAATCGTTCTTTTTGCTGTACAATATCCATCTTGTTTAAAGGTTAAATACATAATGAGTTATTAAAGTATTACACCAAGTCTTTTGTAGGAATCCAAGAATCTTCACTCCTATCAAATCCCAACCAACGGACTTTAACTTTATCCTTTTTTCTTTGTAAAACTTTTTCAACAAGATATACATCACCTACTGTCGATTTTAATAATTCATGACCATAGAATCCGCCTTGAAGTAGTTCACCTTTGTTATCCTTTAAAATGTAGGTTTCTGGTATTGTCGGCTGCACTTTGTAGATTGTAAATATTTCGTTAGTCCAATTTGGTAAATATCTTTTACTAAAAACTCCTTTATATTTACTTATACGTACTTTGTCGTTAATTTTAAACTTTTTAGGTTTTAATTTTTCAATTTTAGGAGTAGTATTTTTCTTAATACGCTCCAAAACAAGCTTAGCATTATTGCTATTTACTTCAATAGGTTTCATACCAATAGTGCGATGAAACTTGTTATTGTATTCTTTTATAAGCTTTGGTAATATATCGTACCACACGTACGATCCTCGTTTAGAAAATGTTTTATACATTGCTCCTTTTAATGTTCTGTTGAATCGTTCAATTATGGAAGCTTTAACTTCCGAATTTGTAGAATAATGATTTATGTTATATTTTTTCATTAATGCTGGAAATTCTTTGTTAAAATATTCTTTTCCATCATCAGTTTGTAAATGTTTTATGACAAATTTATTTTTCTTTATAGCTGCTTCCATAGCTTTTGTTACACTTTTCCCAGTCTTATCCTTGAGTGGTATAGCGTCAGCAAGCTTACTAAAACAATCTATAATTGCCAATATATATTTAAATCCCTTATTCAATTTACTATGCGGTATCATCTCAATGAGATCGGCTTGGTAAAGATCGTTCCTTCCTTTAATAATTGTATTTCTTCTTGGAAACTTTCTTCTTGCCGGCTTATGAAGTTCGTTTACAATTTTATCCTTTAATCCTTCCATCTTCAGATGTTGTTTGTACACCGCTTGAGAAAATACTAATCCTCAAAATGGCTTATCACCTTTTATATTATTAACAAATATGGGTCAAGGCCATATTATATTTGTGTAAAAAAGAGGGAACATGGCATTGAACTTGCCATGCTCCCTCTTTTTTACGGAAAGGAAAAGGAAACAGGTGTAAGGACGAAGAATAGGTTTTATTGGTCGATAGGAGTTAAAGAATAATGTCCAAAAGGTAGAGTGTGTATATTGTCTTCCTGGATATGTCTCTTATCATCCTTGTAGCTGAGTCCCCACTTAGTTTGCTTGACACTGTAGACTTGATGGTTAAAGCTTCTTATCGTATTAAAAGTTGCAGTTGTTTCCATGCTTTCAAATAAACATCTTTTAAAATGTTCAAACTGTACATTCTTCTTTAAATATGATGTTTTTATACCTTTTGCCTTCTTTACAACTTGATGTTCTTCTTTTTCACTAATGTACAATTGAAAAGAATACAGTTTGGACATTAATGCTACAATTTCTTCCATAGGCGCACCATTTGTCTCATCTTTGAATTTTCCTAAAACTTTCTTGTTTATTCCATTGTCATAATTAGGGTGATGTTGTGGATAGTCAGCAAAATCAAAGTCATTTTTATAAACAAATGTGCGTAAATCTTTGTACATATCATTGGTTATAATCCAATAGATGAATGCATCGGTATCCATGTATGCTATTCCAATATTCTCTCTACCATAAAATTTTACCATTTTATTATAATGAAAATCATACATGTGAGTTTTTGATATGTCTAGAATGGACATTCCAACATATATATGGGTCGATCCATCTTAATTGAAATTTTATTCATAGAAACGGCTACAAGGTTTTCATTAATAATTATAGAAGATGCAAAGTTTGGTTTTTGCACCAATTTCTGTAATTTTGTTGGATCAACAACCAATCTCAAGTCTTGTGATTTCTTTTGTTTTCTAATGTTTTACCGAATATTGCATTGTTCATTAATTTAAAGAAATCTTTTTGAAAATTGGATGTTGCTGCAGTTCTTCTTCTTGTATTGTTATCTATATAAGATTTTAACCAACAGGATTGTGAAAATTGCAGTACTTTATTAATTTTCGTAATTTTCAATCCCATCTCTAGCGCTTGCTGTACTGTCCAATAATGAGCTACATACCTAGTCTTATTGTTAAGTGTCATCATTAATTTTGGCCATCTACCAGTGGGAGATATTTCTGTTTTTGCTAATAGTGGTAGATCATAATGATGGTCGTGGAGATGTTCCGGGTACTCAAAATCAATGTCAAAGATGTAGCCAATATCCCCATATTTAGGGATATCAGCGATGTTATTGATTGAATTTGGATCAACCATTTAAAATTGTCATATGGAAGAGGGTTCGACATGGCCCATCCGTACAGATTATTTGCATCAAAATAACCAATAAATGTGCTAGGTTGTGATGCATCGTAATTTGGAAGATATTTATTGTTTGCTTTTACATATCTAGTTACACTTTGGGTTAATCCTCCTCGGATACCGGATTCAATCATCAACACCATGTCTATGTCAGTTAATAGTTGAAGTTTGCATTTTGTTTCTTTTAACATAGCCTGCCATGCCAATCCGGGAGCTGTGTACGAATGAAGTGGGTCTAATCCATATGCTGTAAAACAGGTGTTTCTAAATTCTTCCATTATGTCGCAGAGTAAAGTCACATCTAATTTAACATAAAATCTGAATATTCGCCTAAGGTTCTCATTTCTAATTCATTCCATACTCTACAAGCATGTTGATAATCCTCTTCACTGATGTCCTCTTCATGTAATGTATTCTTAAAAGCTTCTTTAGGTGGAAGTGATGTTTCTTCAAATTTTTCCAAATTGTCAATGTAATCTATAAGGAAAAACACCTTTACGAAGAACCAAATCTAATTTATCATTGTTTACAATTTTCTTTGTTTCTATTAAATCTTCTTTTCTAAGGTTTTCAGAAAGTTTTGATAAGCTGCACGGCATAAACCGGTACGAATCTACAAATTGCAACTTCATATTTCCAATTTTTTTACTAAAGGTTATAAACTTTTCAGTTGTTTCTGCAATAACATCAATTGCCACCATTATCTCTCCCCAATTCTGGTATTATAAAATGACCATCATAACCGCTAAGGTTATGCAATATTACAGGAATTCTTCTGGGAATCTTATAGTTTATGTTGCATGCATTACATGCTGCACCTCTATAATATCCTGTAAGATGATCGTGATCTTTAACTTATAGTTATTTAAAGTAAATTCATTTTTACATAGAAAACAGTGGGTAGCATTTTCATGTGAATTTCCTCTTCTTCCTCCATTGGTATCATTGGTACTATATCATTATACAAATTTTCAACATGGCCAGCTATTTCATATAGATGATTTAAAAATGTTATGGCAACATCTTCACCACGATACACCACGGGTTTTGATGACAATCCATATGCATTCAAATGTTCTTCAACCAATGTGGATTTAACCAATAAACAAAAACTGTTAGGCTTGTGCATTTGATATTTTATACTCTTCCTTGCTTCAATGTTTTCATCTTCAATTGGAACAAGTGTTGATTCAAAATCGGCGTATATTACTATAGGAATGCGATACTGATGGAAAACTTTTTCAAACTGTAAATATGAATTATTTGATGGTGGTAGAATAATCTTAGCTTCAAAATTTTCATTACACAGTTGTTTGTGTTCCAGTAACCAATTTTGTCCTCCATTTCTATGTTCTTTAAAACAAAAACATCTTTTACAAATTATTTTTCTATGTTCACTTCCTGATAATTGTTTATTGACAAGTTTTTCAAATGATTTTATCCATACATAGTGTGATACTTCATCCTTTGTAATTAATAACAAATCCGTATGGTCTGCAAGTTCGTTTTTTACCACTTTCAAAGGATACACCTTGTTAGAACTGTCCAAACCAAATACGTTTACAGATGTTCCAGGTTTTGTTTTTCAATTTAGAAATATCCTTCAAGGCTACCGGATAAGACACACCTTGAAAGTTATATCTGTATCTATAGTTCTCATATTCTTCACTAGGTCTTTGTGCATTGCGTAATATAAATTTTGATGTCATTGCATATCGGAAACATTCTGTATCATGATTTTGAACATTTATACATGATTTTGTATCTTCAATCCTTTTTGGAAGAGCTATATAATTGCTCCCCATTACCCCATATCCATGCTTGTGAATTCTAATATCCATACTTACTACACTAACTAAACTCCAACCTGATCCTCGTCCTTCATGTTCTTGGATTTTATTGATGATCTCATCAAAACATTCTTCTACTATTGAATTAATATCTGAACTACTCATGATGGTTCTGTTTTTAGTTATAATCCTCTTGGTGACAATTCTTCTTCAACGTTTATAAACATAGCATCCAATAACAAGCCAATTTAATAAAATTCAATCGTTTTAATTCTTCTTTTAAAAGTTTAACTACAATGGTTTTTGCTTCGGCAAGAAATTTGTCTAATTCTAAATTTTCATTTTGGATTTTGTGGTGTGTTACTACTCTTCCGGGCAATGCATGAATACTTAAATTAGGTAGTGCATTAGATGGTCCCGCTGTTTCTTCTTCTTCTGCAGATGCATTTTTATTTTGTGTTAAATTTTCATTTATATTATGATATAACTCCTTATGAATGTCTAGCAATATTTCATCTTCATAAGTTTCTAAACATATATCACAAACGATGCATTTTAGCGATGTTTATTCTATGAAATTCGGCATATAAATGAAATGCATCTTTTTCATACCTCCTTTTTATGCTGTATTACCCACCACTTTTTACCCCCACCACTATTTTTAATCTTCTTCTTCATCTTCTTCTTCTTCATATGGAAATAATTGTCTCGCACAAAAAATTAATCTTCCACGTATTGATTCCAAATCTGGATCGTGACTGGATGTTGGAGTTTCATTATGAATATTTTCAAATTCCAATAACGGTGTGTATTCATTATCTGTTAACTCTATTTCTACATCTTCACTCACTTCATCTATTGATTCTTCTTCCATACTGTTAACACTATCTGTTTCTGAACTGTCATTATCCACATCTTCTATGCCGAACTCCTCTTGTAGAATTTTACACAATATTTCTACAATAGGTTTACTTGGATAGTCGGTGTTATCTACAGGAGCCATGGCGATTAAATGAAAGAGCTCCTTTCTTGTAGCTGCTTTTATATAAATTATTTTAATAGGTCAAGGTCAATAACGCTTAAAGCGAGAATGGGAATAGAGCACTAAGTGTATGTTAGTCCATTACCACAAAGTGATCTATTCCCCACTCTCTAATGCAAGTCCAATTAATAACCAATTTATATTCAATATTTTTAGTAATTTTGCAGTTTCCTTTGTTTAACTTTTCTTTATTGATTGTCTTTAATCACACAGTTAATAGGTTCTTCTTTTTCTTGGTGAAACAATTGTTTACATTCATATTCCAATTGACGTATTCTTTCATTTTTTATAGTCAACTCTATAAGTAGTTGGTTGATGTAGTCAGCAGCCATGTCGATTGTTCTGGTTCTTACTTCTCCCAATTTCACTCCTGGTATTAGCCTCTGTAGTTTATAATATTTTAGTTTTATTCTTGTTTCTCTTGCCTTTGCCATTTCTTTCATCTTCATTTTTCGAGAGTCCTCATATTGTTTTTTATTCTTTTCACTTAATGAAAGATCCAAAATGATGTTTTCACTATTCATGTTGTCTTTTCTTATTATGTTAGTAAACGCCAGTTTAGGATAAGAATGACTCCAACCGCGCGTTGGACTTCTTTTATCTAGTTTCCCCCACTCAATTACCTTCCCCCACCATGTTTATATAGGTCAAGGTCAAACATAATTAATGCGAGAACGGGGAATAGAGCACTAAGTGACATGTTATTCCATTGTCACAGAGTGATCTATTCCCCGCTCTCTATTCTACAACTAATTTTTTTTACTTTTATATTTTATTATTTTTTTTGTATTTTTTTTTACCCATCATCTTTTACACAGCAGGAGGTTGGTACTTCACAGGAGAGTCTCCATTAATATCATTAAATGCATTCCATGCATAAGTAGCAGGAAGATCGTTTGGCTCCATCTGCAGAACAGGGAGTTCATTTGCCGGATTCCATACATTTAGAGTTTGTAACGCCTTTAGTTTATTTTCCAATACTTCAATTTTACCCAACAGTTCTATTATGTACTTGTTTGCAGTCCTCAATGTATGTGCTCTTGTACAGCCTACATCCAATGAAGGTACTAAAAGCTGCATTTGATACAATTCAGTTTTTTCTTTTATATGACGTTCCTTAGCTAAAGTGCTCAATTCTGGATGTGTTATAGGTTTACCTTTTATTGACAAATTTACAGTCTTCTTCGACAAATTTAATGGTTTTCTTTCACTTGTTGAAGGAGTTGAATAGTCCCAAGATTCAGCCATTTTTCTATGATGTTCTTCTTTTAAATGGTAGTAAGCGAATAACTCCTGCTGCGTATAAATCTTGTTTTATACACCTTGTTCCCCCACCATTTTTATTCTCCCTCTACCAAGTTCTTTAAACATAAAACCAAACTTCTAATTCCGCGTTAACATTGTTGTCTTTTAAAAATTTAACAAAGTCCGAGCTAGAAGTTGACATATCTCTATTTCTTAAATAGTTTCTTACTATTTCTTCATCCCCTTCCTCTAAAATGTAACAAAATACCTTCATTAAAGTTCCATTATCTTGTTTTGAATGAATAAAATTTGAAACCGTTGTCCACTCCTCTTCAACTATTTTAAAGCTTGTCACTTCTAGTTCAAAATTCATTTTTTACCAAATTACAAGTTACTTTTTCAAACAATATTACAAGACACAAGACTAAAGAAATCAATGTACATCGAGCAACATATATATAACCAATACCCCCACTTCTATTTTCCCCCACCATTCAATAAATTTCCCCACCATAGTGTAACATTAAACAGTTTTTTTAATATGATCTACACCTGATAAATCTAAATAACAGTTGTGCACAGATTGTACATTTTTCGTTCATGATTTCAAACCTTATTAGTGGTGCCTTAACACGATGGTCTACATATCCTCCTTCAAGATCAAATTCATCCCAATCATCTATAGCTGCTCGTGCACAATCTTGACAAAGAGTCGTCCCATCCACAAATTTATAAGCAACAATAATGCCAAACCCGTAATTTTGTCTTCGGTATTCATCAATAGCTTCTCTAATGCTGTTTGGAATAACACATTCTTCTGATCTTATTATATGGTTAAATAAAAAACAATCACATATAATTTTCCTCAAGCAAAGTTCAAATAGAGTATCCACCATGTTTTATAAAAGAGATTAATATTTCAACTGAAGTGTTTACACATGTTACATCCGTCTTAAATACTTTATCCCCACCATATTTTATATATGTCAAGGTCAAATTATATTAATGCGAGAACGGGGAATAGAGCACTAAGTGACATGTTAATCCATTGCCACAAAGTGATCTATTCCCCGCTCTCTATTCTATATCTAATTTTTAGTATTTTTTTTTATTTATTATTTTTGTTTTTTATAAGTTTATACAGATGTTTAAACTTCTTTCTTCAGATTCCCAATATTTCATTTCCTTCTTCTGCACCCTCTTCAACTACAACTTCATTATTTCCATTTTTCAAAAGCAATAGTTCATTTTTCAATTTCTTCATTTCATCTTCTAATTTTGTAATTTTAGACTCTCTATCTTCCAATAATAATTTCAAATACTTAATATAACTACCAGCCGCATGTACAGTCTTTACTCTGTTTTCTCCAAGATGCATGCCTGGGATTTGGATTTGTAGCCTATAATACTCCATATTGACATTAGACTGAATTTGTCTTGCTCGTTCGCTTTTCTTCCTTCTAGCTTCGGCTTCTTCATGTGAGGCAACCAAGTCAGACAAAATTGGACGATACATTGTTGGTGAATGATTTTACAAGAGTGAGAAACTATCCGGTTCAACAACACATTTATCTACTTTCCCCCACTACTATCCTGAGTAGGCCAAAAATGTTGAATACATATTTCAATAGTTACACTGGCACCATTTTCAACTAAAAATTTATAAAGAAAATATGGATACTCACTGGGTTTAATATTCATATTGTCCATCATAAAGTTAAATGCTAGTCTTTCCGAATATTCATTGTGATATTTTTCGGTGACACCAATTAACATTCCTTGTTTTTGAAATTTAAAACCAATGTCTGGAATTTTTTTACAATCCTCCATGTCTAAAAGTGGGAAATAATATGTAAAAGAATTTACCGGTGGAACCCAGGGTTCTTCCTTACAAAAAGCTTTAAACATTGCTTCTCGGTCCTCCATTATGAAATGATTTTTAAACTGTTTTCTTTCCTGCTTAAATAACTTAACCCCCTACCATTTTATCCAGATTCTTCTTCTTCAGATTCGGTTAACTCTTCCGGTTGATGCATCATTGATATATTCCCAGTTTCATTAGTTGTTTCTTGGTTTAAATTTATAAATTCTTCTACTATTTCTTCTATTAACTCTCCAAATGTAACATTCATCTCTTGTTCTAGTTCTTCTTGTTCTTCTATCTGACGATGTGTAATAATTTCAGTAATGTATATAAAGGTAGTAGCTCTTGGAGACATAGTTTAATAAAGTGTATGGCTTTACTAACAACACAGCATATAATGAATAAAAAACCTGATCAACTCTTGCTTTTATAGCAAATATAGAGAAGGGGGAAAAGAGGGGGAAAGGAGGGGGGGGGATCATTAAGAAAAACACCGACATATCATTAGTCCAATTCAGAGTCTGAAGATTGTATAGGGGATATCAATGTATCAGTTGACGAATCTAAATGAATGTTTCAATTGCTTCTTTAACAATTTCTTCATCACTATCATTTATTAGCTCTTCAAATATTTCTTGTTCAAAGGATGAAATTTCTTCTTCCAATATAGAATCATCCATACTATTATTCAATTCTTCTTCCGAACCTTCATTTGTCTCTTCCATCCAAGTTATATTTTCAGTTGTATTAAACTGATTTTTTACTTCAAAATAATTAAAAAAGGTGTATCCTTAAAAACCATTATTAACCTTTTCTCTTCACACCAAAGTAATATCTTATGACAAAGTGATACTGAGTATGAAGTTGCTGCCTTATATATATTCTATTTTCCCCCACTATATTTCATATAGTTAAACATTTGTAACATAGTATGATTACTCTTCTTTGTCAAGCTTGTAATACATTGCAGCTACTTGCAACTCAAACTCCATTTCTTCTACAAAATTACGTAATTGCACCATCCAAGGAAATAAATTATTTAAATTTTCAATTCTGACTGTGCATGAACACAATAATTTATAATCACCTCTACGATATATAAGCACTTTAACCCCTACACCCATATCTTTCAAAATTGTTTCTTCAATCTTTCTATGTAATCCATATAATAGTGGCCAAAGTTCTGTATGTTTAGCAAAGAATGAATCCAATCTTTTAGACATGTTCACTATATAGCAACTGGTTAAATTCTAAGCAAACATGTAAGCTGCGGGCTTTTATAATGCAAACTAACAAAAGATGTATGGGGGGGGGATCAAGTTCAAGGTCAACAAACTTTAACTTATATAGTAACCAATTACCATTAACTCTCACATAGCCTTTTTGGGTTTAAAAAACCCTGCTTATCTTAAACAGATATTAAACCAGTTATTATACTCCTCATTTCCCCTGAAATCCTCAAACAACTCTGCCCATTGCCAGATGTATTCGGCATTGTCTGCAGTCACATACAAAATTGGGCTACCGAGAAACAACACTGGTGATATGATTACTATTGTTCTGCCCAACTGCAGCCAGTCCAATGCTTCCCACATGTATGGGTCAAGACTTTCTTCCAGGTCCAAAGTTACACAACGCAAATATTCAAATATTAATCGTTCATCTTCCTCAACTTCTTCTATTTCCTCTAGCTCAGATTCATCTTCCTCAACTTCTTCTATTTCCTCTAGCTCAGATTCATCTTCCTCCACTTCTGCCATTTCCTCTAGCTCAGATCGCCTGTTGTAAAAGTTTGAACCGTCCAGCGGAGCCATGTTCACTGTACACCAGGTAAGCGGCCAATGTTCCATACCCAATTGCATAGCGGCTACTTATATAAGACAAGAGAAAGTTGGCGGGGGGGGGGGGGGGGGGGTTAAGTTCAAGTTTAAGGTCATGTAAAAGTAGGTCACAGAACTTAGAGTGACCAAAAAATAATGGGAGAGAAACTCAGCGCACTATTATATAGCGCTGGTTTCTCTCCCATTATTTTTCTACCAAAATTTGAAAAAAAGCTAACTGATTTTAACATTTACTACGTCCCCACTTAGTCCAACCATCCTCACCTCTTATTAAATAGTCTCTCGCATCAAGTCTATTGATCGCTTTTTGTTTTCTCAGAGGTACAGACAGCTGTATTACCCATTTGAAGCCGTTACACCCAATTACAATTTTGTTGTGCTTGTCTGTTTTACTTACAAAAAAGTACCTCAAACCTTCCTTCAGTCTATTTAATTTAGTAGGAGGGTAGGACTTACTGGAGATTACAGTCGGTTGTGGCTCAGAAAGATGGTTTATGAGATGTACACGGCAATACTTTTCATTTAACACACATTTCCTACCACAAACCGATCCTTTTTTAGCACCCTTACGGAGCTTCTCAGAGCATTTTCGAAAATTTTTAAATGCCCTGCGACGCTCTTCATTTAATGATTTAAAGCGCTCTGAAGGAGCAATTTTGAAAACTGACTTTTTAACTTTAGAACTAGGAATGATAGGATTAATGGACTTTGGTTCAGGAATTGGTGTTATTAGTGGTGGTAATGAGGTGAAATCATGAATAGATTCTAGAATTGAAGGAGTATCAGGACGAACAGGAAGCTCCATCTGCGGTGATGTTGTAGGTGTAGGTTGTGGTTGTAGTGGTGGTGTTGCCGTAGGGTGTGTTGGTGATGGAGGTGGAGAAAAAAATACTTCCAAGAACCGCCATGGCTTGGAGAAGAATATTTCCCTGAGCAGATGTAGATGGTGGTGTATTCATCTGCCGCAGCATCGACTCCGGAACGTTCTTCAACTTCAGTCTCTTCACCGGTTTCTTGTTAGCAGCTGGTGTATTTATAGTAGGAGCAGGCACAGAAGTGGCAGGAGGAGCAGCAGGCGTAGTGATAGTAGGAGCAGGCACAGAAGTAGCAGCAGGAGCAGCAGGCATAGTGATAGTAGTAGCAGAAGTTGTTGATGAAGACATGGTTCTGAAGTGGCAGCGTTAGCGGCTGGAATCAGAATAAACAGACATGTTAGCTAGCCCCGCTTATATATAGTGATGCTAAGTGAAAGTGACCTCGGGGGGGGGGGCTAATTGTAATTTGGGGGGGGGGCTAATTACATTAATTTAGGTCAAGGTCACCAAAAAATAATAATGATCCAAAGTGATGGAGGCGGCCACGGCCGTCTCCACCACTCTGTATTCCTCAAACACTCCCAATCCCAACCCTCTAGTTACGTCTTGCAAGGGATCCCAATTTTTTGCCCGCACGCACGTGGCGATCCAGTTTGGTGAGCTGTGATACGGGCGGTTCAGTCTCGGGCCCGAAGGCACTGGGCTTGACCATCCAATTATAATAGGGAGTCTGGAACAATTAATACAAGACGCAACTCTAACCTCCACCCTTAATCTAAACCCACCCAAATATAATTATTTCCTAACAAAAAATTAAACATTTAAAAAAATAAAAATATGCGCTGCCTATGGCACAACACGCATGTCCCACCCATATTTAATGAAGTTCAACAGAACTTCTATAATTTAAATTTAAATTTAATCTACCCTCCTAACAGCTAGCTGTGAAAGGTTATTAGTACACACACACATACACACACACACACACAAATACAGAATAATTACATCAACACTCAACATTAAATGCATAAACACATTTTTTAAACATTAGCAATAATATAACACACCTTAATGCTAACATCGCAATGCGCAAATTAAAACTTAAAAATAACACAACTTAAAACTAAAAAATAAATAACATTTTACACACACACACACACAACAAATATTAATATTAGAACCCTAACAGCAAGAATAACTCAAATATATATTGGCCACCTATATATTTAAGTTACCCTTTGAGTTCGTCCCGAAGCTTCGCGTCCGGAGTTTCGGTACGAACTGATTCTAAAATTCTCGACAGAATACTCGTAAACTTCGAAGATGGTGGGGGGAAATTGTAGGGGTTTGAGGGGCTTACAACGTTCAAAATACAACTTCAGTAGGAAATTCCCAAGCAACACTATTTCATACACGTAGCAGCGATTATTACAAGTAGGTCGTCAATAATTTAAGTGCTGTGTTGCGGCTTTCAATAATGTTGGCCAACATCTAATTATATTCTCTACCTAATCCAACCACAATTTTCTTTATAGCATTACACCATAGTTGTTCACTGCTATTATTTTAATAACAGTAGGAAGTTATGTGTTCCCTTTCGCCGCTCAACTATAGTTATTATCTATTGCCAACAGCAGACCTAAATTACCGTTACTCCATCAGTTTAATTTATCTTAAGTATAGGTTGTATTATCTCAACCACAATAGTTACCGTTTGGTAACACCAAATTAGTATTACACAAGCTTAATTACTAGTACTATTTCAACATAAAGTAAAAGTGAAGGGGGGGGGGGTTAATTACCTATTTGGGGGGGGTCAAGTTCATAATAATTACCACCTGCCGTTATAAATACCCTTACACAAGCAGCTGCGCCTCTTTCTACTCGCGGAACCCACAGCTGACACAACACCTCGGTAAGTCGCTACCTTCTAATAATATTATATATACTTTTTTAACTTACTCCAATTAGGTCTACTTCTTTTTAACACCACATTTATAAACGTAGTTTTCAACTATTTCTTTTTTATTTACTATAAACACATATTACTCTCCCATTACCATTTTTTTATTACTGCATAAATTAACCTCGCATCAACATTATTTTTGTTGTTACTTAATATTTATATTCATATCTATTTTTTTTTATCAAACTCTTAATTATATTTACACCTTTTAAACATTTATAGTTTTACATTACTATTAGTCTTATCCATGGTCTTAACTTACCATTTTTCACATTAATAACACATATAATTATTGCTAAACTATATAATATTTGTACAAATACTAGCTCTTACCTCATCAACTTATTAACAGAGTATTGTTTGCACTTGTGCAGCTCATAGCCAATTTATACAGAGTAACAAATTCCTTTTTTCAACTAGAATATTATCTTAATATTTTTAACAAAATAGTTTTTAAAGTGTCTGCCTCTCCTATTAATACAAACTATCGCAACGCTACCGAACAAATAACCGGGGTGACCGCAATCCCACCCTTTTATCCCATCGGCTTAGGGGGAGGGTAAAGGAGGGGTTGTTCGTGACTCACAAATTGCTTAAATACGGGGTCGGTACCGCCCGCGTCTCATTTATTCGCCGGGTTCCGTAGAGTAAACTTCGGTCTTTACTTTTCTAACAATTTTCTAACTTACATTTTTCTTACTCTAAAACATGTGTTCGCGGTTAATATGCTAATCACTCTCTATATATATTTAAACACATTTACAAACACTAACCATTTATCAGTCGGTTTTTACACAGTGTACATTTACTCACCACTATTATAATGGCTTCCCACAATTTGCAACTGAAACTTTTACGCACCAAACATATTTTACAAAAACAGTCTAACTACACAGTTTCAAGACCTCGTAATACATTCGCTAAACTTAAGAAACAGTTCAGCTTTCACCCCTTGTATTTTACAAGATCCAACCTTCGCGACAGTTATTCTACTGACACTATTTTACAAACAGTCTTAACTGATATGCTGAAATATCAACATTACAATCTTGTCACACCTATTGATGATGTTATCCGGTTATTCTTATTCACTATATTACCGGGTTTATATAACCGTTCTTCATCACACACATCTCTCATTCTACTCTATCAACTTACAATATAACCATCTAGCAGCTCTCATTTCTTCAAGTTATGGACACACGGCAGGGTGCACCCATACAATCTCCAATAGTGACATCCACTACTAATGATAACAATAGTGGTGTTCCCACACAAAATTTGCCTACATACACTACCACCACCGACTCCCGACCCGTGCAGAGCAATGAGATCAACAGTACGGCTGCAAACGATGTAGAAGCGATCCTACGATCACTGGTGGGCTTTGATGAATAAATAAATTTATTTCCCAGAGCCTCCCATCCGCTCCCGCCGCACTCCCGCCCGCCACTCATCCCCAGACTCCCCACCTTTTTTAAAACCCCCTCCAGATGACCTTGACACACTTACCAACCCCTCCCCAAACCCCCCTAAATCACCCCCAAATCAACAACACACACCTGCCAGTTACAAACGCTGACCTTGACCTGTGCCAGGACCGGCAAAATCCATCTACTTACAGTTTTCATAAAATGTTCATTACTGTTGCAAATTGTAATATAAACAAATACATTATAAAATTATATTTTGTGTATTTTATTTAAATGGTAAAATAGTTAACGTAGTACAATCTTAACATTAGGGTGGCATAAGAACCTCACAGCTCAATAAAAGATGGAATTAATAAAAAATACACATCATTAAAATACATATGTTTATCACACTGACACAAATGTGATTGTTGTAAAATATGGATATTATAAGTTTTTATTTGAAAGTAAGCTTTAAAGAAGCACATGTAAATTTATCAATATTTTAGACTTTATGTAGGCCTAAATATTATTGATATGTATGATAATTAGTAGCATTGGAATCATACTGTTACTGTTATTAACAAAAGTCATGAAAAAATATATTTATTTTGAATTTTTAAGTTTTTTAACTATATTAAATATAGTACTATATTTAAGCATTTCTTTGCACCTACGATTTAGACTATAACAAAGTTTTTTTTTATCTGCATGGGCAACCACTAGTTTATGATAGAAAAAAATAAAAGTTTCAATATTTGTAGCATGTAAACTTTCAAATTGCCTAACTTAGGAAAATAATGAGTAAAACTATCATACCCAAGAGTAGAGGACAGTTATAAAATTGCAATCCTTAATTCCGATCGTTGTTAAGATAAGGTAAGGGATGATTGGTGGTCACCATTATATCAAAATTTTGACCACCTATGAAATAAAAGTGATTCGTTTCTAACACAAACTTTATATTTCTCTGTAATTTAAAAAATATATAAAATCAATTAGAGTCTGCATTGTTTATTTTTTTATTATATCTGTGTAACGATACTTTAAATAGACAAAAATGTAAGAATAAAATGTATACAAAAACATACAAATCTTGCATATTAATTTGAAATTGGAACATTTAGTTTCAAGTTTAAAAGATTGGAACACATAAGCTTTGAATGTTGCGGTGGAGAACAAAAATTAAAGCGCGGCGCTTTCATCGCACAAGTGATTGTTAAAGCGAACATGGCTGCTTGTCCAATAATTAATGTGTTACTTTTTTATGGTTTGGTTTGGATTATCTAAAACCCGCTAATATTGGAAATTTCAATTGAATCTGTTTCTTAACAACCAAAAAAAACAACATCGATTTTAGGATTTTTAAACAAAATTATTTTTTAATCTTTCGTAAAAAATTAAAAGTACCCTATGTTACTTCTGATACCTCCAAAAATATGTGTTCAAAGTTGATATTAAATGATGATCGGTTGAATTGTTTTCACGTAAAAGTTTAGCAAACAGCAGGTCATTCACATTTATAATATTAAGTAGGATTGTAGGATTCGTATACGAATGCAGTATAATACCTATCATAGTTTATACTCAACTACCAGCAGTTATATATTTGTCAAACCTTATTATCGCCTTTTTAAAATTTATTTAATTATATCTTTAATTTTTTTATATTTATTTTTTCATGCGTTGCCTGCAGGTCTTAAGGCGGATTTTCCATTTCCAAAATTTCGAAAGCAATTGAAGGAGTTTCTGATCGACAGGGCATATTACAGTATCCATCACTTTCTTGACCAGAGGAATTAATTATTCTTTATTTTTTTTATTTTAAAATTTTTGCTTGTGTGTATATAGTCAATTTTTATGTAAAGAGTCGAATTGTTCATTAGCAGTACCCTTTGGTTTATGATTTTTACTATGTATTTGTGTATTGACGATGCCGATGCATTTTGTTTTGTTTGTAGCAAATAAAGATCTGGATTCTTGATTCTGCAAATGTATATTATCTGTTGTGTTTTTAAAACAAATTAAATAAAAAAAAATAAAAATAAAAAAAAACTCCTTAAACCCCTGACATGGGTACTTTTATGACCTTCATGGGAACGAACACTGAGGGTTATAAAAAATCTAAGGGCTTAACAATCTAATCCATTAAATCGTAATACATATACCAACATATACTTTTATAAATATATATTTATTTTAACATATTTTTAAAACCAAATTCTTTTTTTATTTTCTTTAGGATTAATTTTGAAATATTTAAATTGACTTTCCTTTACTAAATTAGTTTTACAATTGAATACCTATTGGAGCTTTAGAGCCATTTTAAAAGCCATTCACCAAACACAGTTGGTTATTGAACAAGTTTCTTACATAATTATTTTTGTTGCTAATTTTAACTCACGCAACTGGGGAGTGGATGCGTCATGGACATCTCATGCACTGTTCGTCTCTAGCTATATAAAGCCCTGCGCTCTTTTGGAAGGCAGCTCACTCTTACCGTTTAAACGTGTATTCGTGAACATCATCTAATCTCGTCATGAAGTTTACCATCTTTTTAACGGCGTTGGTCGTATTTTTTTCTGCGATATGTGAGTAGATTTTTTAACTTTCAAAAGCAACGGTTTGTCATAGTTTAGGAAATTATTCCAAAGTGGGTCGTTAAATTATAGTTACAGGCTTTTATATGCAGGGTGTTTAGCAAACAGTGACTGGCTATGCATTTTCGTATTTTGTACATAAAACTAAATCAAAATTTTTCAGTGTTTTCTTTTTTCGGTTTCGTTTAGCCGTTAACCATCATTTAGTTATTTACACTAAATAATTTTTATTTCCATAACGGATAGTTATATTAATTTTATATTTGGCAAGATCCTTTATAACATCAATTTTCATTTTCAGGAAAAATGAAAAGTTTTTCCTACGTATATTTTCAAAATGGCAGCCATTAAAACATTTAAACAAAAATGTCTCAAAATCTTTAAATTTTATAAAAATTTTACAAAATTAGGAAAATTGACACTTTAAACTATTTAATCAATGTTTTTATGCAAAAAAATCTCTAAAACTCCATAATTTGTTTTCAAATCATTACAAACATGGTACTATATTGGTTAAATAATTTGATTGTAATATTCTTTTGTATTTTGTAAAATGTTGATAATTTTAAATGGCAGCCATGTTTTGAAAATACACGTAAGAAAAAATAATTATTTTTCTGGAAATGAACATTAAGGTTCATGCCAAATATGGAAGTAACATAACGATTTGTTACGAAAATCAAATTTATTTAGTGTAAAAAAATGGCGAATAACTGTTTAACGAAGCCGAAATGGGGAAAAAATTAAGGAACATTTTTTATTTATTTTTATGTGTAGATTATGAATATACATAACCAGTTACGATAATATGAAACACCCTGTATGTTATTTTTATTTATTAATAGCATGTAAATATTGAAATAGAATTAAATAAGTTTAAACATTCCTCTTATTACTTTTGTTTTGGTTTGTTTCGATGTTTATAATAGGTTATCATTATTTATTTATAACTTCAGAACAGTACACTTTTACCAAAGCATACAATTACAGGTCAATCAAAATTTTTACGTCATTCTCATATAATCTAAACCGTCCAAATTTGAAATATAAATTATTTATTTATACGTACCCAATGATAATGATTCACAAAAATCATAATAACCATAATAGGAAAAGAAAGGGAAATGTTTAATTACGTAAAAATGAAGTTGATTCCGCAGTTAGTACATATCATAAAATACTATTATGAAATATCTTTTAAGAAACTGATATAAATACGGTAAGATTGTCAACGAAACTGTTTTTTAATAAATTAAAACCAAGCTAAAAAATTCCCTAAAAGATAAATATTTAACAAGATACGAGCTAATTCTAGTGGTTGATAATATTCATTATAAAGATGAGTTAACCTATAGAAAGTATGATAATTGGTTTAAGTTTTGAAATGATAATCATGTGGTAAAAATATTGAAGTATAAGATAAAATATTCGTATAAAATAAACATCGGATATTTTTTCACTGCGAAGTGGAGCCATGCTAAGTTGATATGACAATGTCATAATTTTTTATACATTTTAAATAACGGCTTCCTCGGGGTTGGTACCTAACTAAGACTAACTTAATCTTTCTCGAAATTGTTGGATTCGTAAACACGTAAGGGCCACGTAGTCTCTCATTTTGTTTAATTAATAAATTGATTATACTCAAGAGGCGTTATCAATTGTTCTAAACTGTATGAAAACCATCTGCAGCATAGGCTGTCACTCTTTTTTCATTATAACTTTGGTTTTGTATCTTTCATTGAATAAAAATAACCCATATTTAGCTTTTATGACCAATAATATAGAGTGACAGTGATTCGATAGGTTTTGCTTTTATTTTAATGTTATAGTAAATAATTAGTTACTAGTCTATATATTAATAGGCAAGCATGTTTCTTTTCCTCTTATTTCTCAGCTTGTGTGCATCGTAATAGAAATCCGTGCATACCGTTAGAAAGGTATTGTGCTGCAGATGAGCACAATCGCGTTTTAATTCGCATCGGCCCACGGGGCTACGCCCTACAGACTTTCAAGGTTGCAATGTTAATTTTATGGGAGAATGATAATTGATTGAATCATAAGACAGCTGTTTTAATAACATTTTTTATGCTAGCAAATAAGGAAGAACAGATGCTTCATTTATAAAACATTTTAAAATTAGTTTGCTCAAGATCAACTGAATTTTTGGTCGAATTTCGACCATTGGGCGATCTCTAGTTATGATCATTGTATACAATAGTTATTTTAATTTCACTTTGCACAAGACAATTTCATATCAGGCTCTTAACTTTTATCTGGTTCATAGCCCCCGATCAGTAATGAGAGGTCCTTAAAAAAGATAATCAGGATGTGGTTAATAATTTTGTATGGATCATATTTAAAATTATTAGAAGTAGCATTCTAATATTCTGTTTACAGGTTTAAGCGTTGCTGACGATACAGCTAAATCTACCTCAAAGTCCAAGGGACCCGACGCATTCGCCCCTACACACCCCGGCCATTCACCCGGGATTGGGCACCTAACTTACCTTGGTAACGACCTCACCTAGGAGTTTGCGTTATACATTAAAGAACATTAACTCGCCTACTGCTCGATCGGGGGCTCCACCCCCATGCCCCCTTAATAGTTGCCACAAATTCATAAGAACTTTCTTTATAGGTTCCCTAATCTGTTAATTGCTAAAAAATATTAAATATTTTATTAAGTTTGTTTACTTAAATCCACAGACAGCTTAAACTGACAGTTATGATCTAAATATAACATGTAAACATTGTAGTTATGATTTAAGTCGGTAAACTTACAATTGAGGTGATGGAATGGTACTAGTTATGATTGTGTAAGGAAGTGTAGTTGTAAAGGTATGTTAATTTTAATTGAAGTAATAAGATTTGTGTTAAATATTTTAGATTAGTTATTTATGAAAATGTTGCATCAGAAATACGCTAAACATGACGCGCTTAATATTTTTGTATTGGTTACACAAGACATTTTTATAAATTGCCTTGTTCCGTTTACAGGTTTAAACGTTGCTGACGATACCACTCAATCGACAGAAGTAGGCACTGAGTCCAAGGGGCCCAACGATTTCCGCCCTACAACTCCAGGTCATTACCCAGGGATCGGACATCTTTAGGTTGAGACTGCGGCGATGACAGAAGTCTTTCAACATTGTTAAGTTTTAAGATTTTATAAATAAAATGATATTTGGTTATATTTTGAATTCGTTACCTCCTAAATGGTATTCATAGTAAGTAAGGCTTGGTTCCAGAATTTCAAAGTTCGAGGGCAACTTGTGCAGCTCAATGCCCCACATTATACAAGTACCGGTAGATCACATATTTCTCGTCGGTGAAAAACGAATTAATTTTTTATAAACAATGAATTATAGTACCAATTAACTTACACGTTGTTAGTGTTAGATAATCGCTCTTCATAATTAATTCTCAAAATTCCCTCTTTCATATTGCCTTGTTAAATTTTGGTGTATGTCTGTAACATTCAAATTAGGATTTCTTGATAAAACCGATCCGTTTTAGTATTTTGGACGGTTAAAAAAACATTCAATATGCCTAAAAATAGATAGTGTTGTTGAGTTTAATAGAACGATGTCATTAGGCTACTAAAGTTTCCGGCTGAATAAATAACCAAATTATATACCAAATTTTATGCTTATAAAATACTCAAAAGTATCTGTTTATTGATAGTAAGGATGCGGCATTGTTTGTCTATAAAATAGGCCTACTTTTTCAGACGATCTAACTAAAATCATAGTATATTCTGTAAAAAATGTTTGCTATTGGCATATGGCATTTTGGTAACTGTCACTTGTTTTTAAAATATTTGTTTGATTTTCTTGGTATTTTGTACTTTATTGGAACTTTCATAATAGAATTTCCAAAGGTAATTGATACCATTTAAAATTGTAATTATGCTAAATCTCACCGTTTAGTCTACACTTTTGCCACCACACTGTCATTACACACTGACGTCTCTTCCGGTTTCTGGTCAAAAATAAACATACTGTACTCTCTTTCAGTGGTTTACAACACTGTGTCACTGATTTAATGACATTTTAATATGCTTGGAATTTAACTGTTTTGAATAGTAAAACATTTTTACGTAGGATTAATGTGAGTAGTTTTAATCTTCAATTCATTGATTTAATTTGTAAAAAAATTACATTTTTTTGACATAACGAAAAAGATTATGCCAATTGCAGGTGATGGGAACTGCCTTTTTGTTGCACTATTTGGAAATCAAAACCAGCTTGGATCTAAAAATTATAAGACGCAATGTTGCTTGCCACATTTGATACATATTAGAACACAGGCAACTGCAGGAACATTTTATTGTTGGGTATTTTTTTATAGAGTAGGCCTTCTAATAAAGTGTAAAAATGAGAGAAATACTGTGTAAACAATGTATTTACTTGAAAAATTAAGGTAGTTGGCACTTGGATTACTTAAGAAAGGTTAAAGTTTTCTCTTATTTTCGACGTGCATTGTAATCACAAAGATTTAGATTATGTGTAGACCTAGGCTATATAAAATTAGTTACGTATATATTTTTACTAATAATTATTAATAGCATTTTTTTCTTTAAATTTTCTACAAGAAAATAAAATAGAAGTAAATAGTTTAAAAAGTACACTTTGTACTTGTTTCACACCATCATCTTCCTAGCAGTATACTTATAATGAATGGAGCTGTATTCGTCGAGTATCGATAGGGAGCAACTATGGTTTAAGATAATTCCAGTTTGAAGTTTCATGTTTATAGCTACGAAACTCTAGTTAAACGTATTAGGTTAGGCCTATAATATACATACCTTTGCGTCGGCCAAATTTTTCCACGGAGTTACATGTTTCGGCTTAACACCATCTTCAGATTATGTATTCACTAAACGTTTCACGAGATACAGGAGATACATTAGCAATCACGGTTCGTCAGTGAAAAAAGAAAAAGAAAAAGAAAAAAACAAAACTCATACATTTGATTAACAAGATATTGACATGGACATATTTAATAAATACAAATAATTTACACACGTATTTGTAAAATGTGTCCGTAACAACGTATTGTTGTTTTTATTTTATTTAGTTATACATTTTTTAAATATTTTTTTTTAATTTTAGTATTACTGACGAAACGTGAATGTGTCCAATACACACCTCCTGTATTGGATATAGTCTGAAGATGGCCTTGAGCCAAAATGTAACTTAGTGGATAAACTGCTGACGGAAAGGTAGGTTATACAAGGTATAACCTAATAATTTCAGCTTTTATTATTTACTAAAGGGCTCTTAGAACATAGCAATGTTAAGTTTATACCAAACTGCCAAAACTCGTATTTTAATAAAAACTAAATTTTCTCTCTTATGTCTTTGAGATTGATTTATGATTTAATTTTCATACCCCCCAGCCCTCTATATAAAAAATTTTCAAATATATTTCTTACAAACTAACATTTTTCTTTAGCCATCGGTTGTTTATGTTTATTAAAAAAAATAAAAAATAAAGCTTATGTCGTGTAGTTATTTATTCAAATCGTGGTCTTTGGTGCCATAAACAAATTTTAAGCCAAACCTTATGTTCTCTCACTTAACCCTTTAACCTAGGAACCAAAAGGACATCATTGAAATGATGATCTCTGGGTTACGTATGATTAGCCTGTGTAAAAAGTACGTTACAAAATAAGTTAATCAATCCATAGATCTACATTTTTAGAATATGATTTTAAATCTTTTGTGAAATTTTTTAGGTCTTTTTACACTTTTTGAATTACTCAAATAACTTTATACATACAAAGTCGTATTAATACGGTTGGTTAACATAAATTCGCTACTGGAAAATCGGGCTTAAACTTAAAACAATAGTAAAATTAATATTAGATTTTTTTCTGTGAATGGTAAAGAACAATATTCATTCCACTTTAGTGTGAAACAATGAATTAGGTAAATACCATTGGTTCTCAATGTGTTCTCCACGTGTACCTAAAAAGATGTGTTTGTGTAAACAATAACGCTAAAAAGAACATCAGTTTGACATTATGTAGAAAGTGCTTTTACAAGAAAATATATCTACTTGCATACAGTATAAAAGTTTTGCAAGCTTAAATGTTTGTGAGAAATTTTTGAAAATTTGAAAAACGATCTTTTTATGGCTAGGGGGGTGTAAGATATGTTAAATTTTCATATTACCGAGCGTGGAGAGCGTTTAATTCCTGAACAAGAATTCCAAAAGATTTGAGGTAGGACCTATCGCTCAAAAGTTAAAGCGAAAATAGAAAAAAAACCTTACATATCCAGCCATCTGATTTCCAACCTTTTTTATTTACTAAGGGGGTTGAAATTTAAAATTTTAATGTTTGGGGATTTTCTCTTTTTATTGACCATACAAGATGTATTTGTGCCAAATTTCATGTTTCTAGATCATCCAAAAGTCCAAAATGCTTTGGATAAGTGATCAGTCACTTTTACATCGGGGTGTATTCTACTTAAAATGTTGAAAAAATTTGAATTTGAGTTAGATTTTCCAAAAATATTTTGATCTGTACACATTTTTTATCTAAAAAACCTTTTTGTTAATGGGAAGATAAATCGTCGACGAAGATTTCTTAAGACTTAGCCCAAGGAACGACCAAAAACGGAGGTCTGAGAAAATTTGTTTAGGCCATTAGCACATATATTTAATCTAATGCAAGGTTTTAGTTACATTATTTATTTTAGAAATAGACTTTTCAGCAAAACTGAATAGAAAAACTAGGTAACAATATAATTATTAAAAAATAAAACAAGGAATTCTGAGAGCTTATTCCTTATGTATTCTAAACAGTTTCCTGCAAACGTCAAACAGAACTCAATGCAAATTGACTCACTAAATCGGTCCTTGTTGATGTTTCCTTTCGTCAACGTATCACGTACTGTAAATCTTCTACCCATTGAAAGTTGAGAATTTTATTTGTATTCAACTAAGGACAAAATTTATTTTACAAGAATTTTTACCAATGGACACTATTTGCATTGAAATGCAATTGTAAGAATTTCTAAATCAAACAGAATAATTAGAACAATAAAGTATTACACTTAATGTCTTACCAGTGTTGTTATTTTAAGTTATACTAGTATACGTGTTGCTCAAAATCGAGCAATTTATTTTAATACAATACAAATTTTACTTTTTTTTTTTTTATTAAAGAGGTTGGCGGACCTCTTTTTTGCCTTACTTTGCCCCGTCCACATAGACTATTGATCTGTGCGTGGATCGTATTAGACAAAGTAAGGGGGTGAGCCGCTACAGTACAAGGTGAAAGGTACTGATAAAAGTCACTGGCAGAACGCGGATTCGAACCCACGACATCGCTGCCATGGTTCCGAAGTCCGGCGCGCTAACCACTACGCCACCGACTCACCCATTTAGCTCCACTTTAGCTCTTAATCAATGACATTCGACCAATCCAATATTGTGAATATCTTTATTCACCAAAATCTATAAGTATTAACAGCTGATTATTAACAGATGTTCTAAATACTTGATTCAATCCCAATGTTATTTAAATGGGAAATTTTGGGATTTCAATGGTGGATAGCGGCTTTATTTTTAGTCCAATTCTCATCAGTTTTTGGCGGAAACAACTACAGACCAAGCCCTATCCAACGACACCAAAAACTTGAAAATCGGTTAAAAATTGTAGGAGGAGTTCTCATGACAAAAAAACCCTTAGCGTATTAAATAAGTATAGATTCCGCCAACCTGACGTAATGTAAATTAATCAGTTTTTTGTCGAAATGATTTGTGATATTTTGCTACCACGACACTGTAAAGATCAATAAAAACACTTAGTCAATAAGTAAACTATTTTTGAAGTATGAAAATGATTTTTATCGATTTTATAATTTTATTAATATGGCATTTACAATAAAAAGAGACAGAGGACTACAGTTGCAAAACACAAAAAGTTTTCGCTAGAGAACAAAGTATTCATTCCAACTTTCCTTTGTTGTTCAGAACAATAGGTGTTATTATCTTTATCTTCAGTTAATTAACTAGTGATTATTAATTTTTATACAACAAAAATTATTATATTGATGTGCAATTATTATATTTATTTTTTTATTGTTTACAAAAGCCATAGCCAATGTCAGTTTGCACGTATGTTCGTTGATATCTATAATAGTACATAGGGGCAAAGCATTTGCTATGTAATATTTTTCGTACATTTTTTCGTAGTAATATAAGTAACAGTCAGTGCGCCAGTTGCCAAGTGTCTAAAGGTTTGTTTCTATTGCAGTGTAGCTCGTTCGCTCCACTCACTCGGGTTCAGGCCGATCTCGTTCCCTTCGCACACTCGCCTTTCAGATTGTTTCAAAGTACGCTACATAAAAAATGCTTAACTATAAAATAAATTTTTTGAACCAAATGTAGAGGTTGTATCACGCGGATCCTACTTCTATAGTAAAGAGCTGATTTCATATTTCTTAAAAATTATTTTGTTTTTCAATAATAAAAACAAGTTTACTTTAATTATGTATTAAATTATATCGTCTTCATGTAGGCAAATTAATATTCTCCAAGGATTTATGTATTGTATTGATCTTCCTGATTTTGGTCGATATAAGGCGATATTCAAGTTCCTCAATCAATTTACATAAACCTGACATGCTGTTGCTTTATATAAAAAAAAAACTTTACGTTACACAATAATTTGAATTTCAAATTTATTTAATTTATGTTTTTTAGTATGCTTGTTAAAAATAAATTAATAAATAATTGGAAATGTAGTTAAACGCAAGTTTTTATTAGACAAAACAATTCTTGTACTCAATTATTATTTTTTTTTTTTTCAAAACACGGTAGATGTTGTCTATTTTATTCATGGACAATTATTATAATAGATATGTACATAATACTCTCTCAAGTCATTTTAGAACGGATAGATTGCTTTAAACCTATGTTTACCTAATATTTGTTAAACTTTGTCCCCAAAAAGTTCGTCCTCACTTTGACGTAAATACTTTAAACCCATATTCTCGCTTCAAGGGTGGTTAAGCCCCGGCTTAAGCTGAAGCAGTCTCCAGCCCTCTTATTAAAACCCACTTTGGTGCATCAACACCGCAAACAGCTTAAACACTTTTGTGTAAACATTAAGGGTAAAAATAATAATAATAAATGGTTAACTGTTATCAGTCTCCTACTTATAAAATAACAATAAACAAAAGTCATAATAGTATCAATTATAATAATAATAATTTTCTATTTTCCAAAAGATACATAAAATTCAGTCTAATTAACACAAACAAAACTAGTGAATCAAGAACGATTTGATAAAAGTCAGTTATCATTTACATACAAATCAATAAAGCCTTAAAAATTGCATAGTTTTTATAGTTGTTCTCATTCTTTTGTTTAATAACTGGAAAGGTATTGAGTATTGGAGGTGTGCTATTATTTATCAACACTAGAATTAAACTACTAAAAAACTTTTGCAAATGTATTGATTGTGATGTGAACCAGTCATCATTCTAAAATTTTTTATTTAAAAACTCCATTTAAACTGCATAGGATAATTAATGCAGTTTAATTAACATATTTAATACTTAACTCTTCCGAAGAGGCTAAAAATACCCTTAAATGGATGTATGGGCATGAACCCTAAATGTTGGGTTTTACTGGATACCTAATTAAAACACGGGACTTACACTTTGAGACGGTTTTCAAAACATATGATTTCTTCAATGCTTTTCATAATGGGAAAAATATTTTATTTTTTACGAGATAATCTTGGCGTCTCAATCGTTGTAACGAATTAAACTTCCCTTATTTTATACCCTATAATAGTTATTCACCTTTTGTATCACTTGTCCGCTTTTCATATTGGAAATAACTTCCACCACAAACCTAACTATAAATTTTCCTCGTAAAAGGCTTACACAGTACTTTCATTTTTAAGAAAGTTTTTCAAAACGTTTGATTGCTAAAATGACTTAATGAAACAAAAGATTTTTTATTTACGGTTTTACAAAATATTCCGAGTATTTTAAAGTTTTAATGAGCTATACGACAGTTGTTTTACACCCAATAATAGTTTTTCACCCTCCAAACAAAATTTCCCACTTTTAATTTTAAAAATAATGTCCAAACACAAACAAAACACTACTACGAACTTTTCTTGTTTTCAATGCACAACCTGGCTATATGGTTAACTATACGTATTTAACAGGAATTACATTTCAAAAAGAGTTTTATAATCAATGATCATGCCAAAGCTTTTCTTATGGAAAAAATATTACTAACGAATTCACAAAATACTTCGAATGTTTTAAATGTTTAGATGAATTAAATTGCCATTATTTTGTATTCAAGCTTTTTATGCTCCGGAACGGTTTCTGATTGTGCTTAAGGAAATTAAACTACATAAAATAAATCAAATTAAAATCTCAAACCCCATCACAAACTTTTCTCGTTTAATATTGACTGAGTATGAATTTATGCTACGGGGGAATATATGGGTTTCGGGGGTGCTTTTAAACACAATTGGTACAAGTCGTCTTGTTAGCCTTGCAAAAGGTTTATCATACAAACAATTTTCTTACTGAACAAACATAGATACGTAGATACTCACTTGGTGCTTGTACACAACATATAACTACCCTCACCAAACGTATGTAAAACAACATGTGACAAATAACATATGTTAGCCTTACCAAAAACTACTGTGAATGGATCATAATAGAAAATATACATTTGAAAGCGTTTGGAACGCGAAGAATGTATCAACAAAACGCCTCATTTTGATTACATCAGGTACAGGTGACTCCTTAAGAGTCATCTTCAACCCTGGGCCAGTAGCCCATTGTTGCACAGTCGGTAATGTTAAGCATACGGTTTTTAATGCAAAACATGGTGTTTTATTCCCCTGTTTTGGACGCCGTTTTTCAACCGATTTTCTTTAAACTTACCAAGTTTAAAACGGCTTCCGAAACAGGGGAATAAAATATTATGTTTTGCATTAAAAGCCGTATGGTTAACCTTGCCGACTGAGCAACAATTAAACATCCAAACTACAGGGTGAGTCAAAAAGAATGACCAGATTTAACTTGATGATATTTTTGATACTACCGCATGATCGCCACTGAAACTGTATTATCGACAACAAGGGTGGTTTAGAATTTTTGAAAATCGCTATTAGGTGTCTAATCAAGCGCTAACTGTGTTTTCTCTAAGTTTCTGGGAAAACACAGTGAATTGTAGATATTAAATAAAAATGCTACGAAATAGGCTATTTCCAAACCTTACTACCGACTCTGACAACTTAATATATCAACAATGTGATATCATTTATCGACAAGCACCGTCTCTCTGACACAAGGATGTTCGCGGTTTCCTCAAAACCACTTGCCCCAGACGTTCGATAGGGCGCACATGACCGCTAGACACGGCTTTGCATTCTTGGTCTCTAAGGTCACCACTGAAATAACACCATACGACATTTTCATGTGGAGATACGTAAAAGAACATGTTGATGTTCCTTCCTTAGCTCGTGACATCGATTAGCTTAAAACCAGGATATCATGTTCAGTAGCTACAGTCCAAGAAGACATCTTGAGGACAGTTTGGGATGAGTTCAACTATCGTATAGATGTTGCCCGAGCCTCCAATGAAGGGCACATAGAACATTTGTAGTAAATTGTAATACATAATCATAAACTTGATGTTTCTGTGAGTAATTTGGTGTAAAATTTTTTTGTGTGCACCGTTTCTTTTTTTTACAATTATAGTTTTCTGAAATCATGTCCTTCTTTTTGAATCGTCCTGTATTATCCAACGACTAGGGACTTGAGATTCCCGTTGTTTGTTTTACTCCGTCAAACGTTTCTACAAAATATCTTTAAATGATAGTGAACCACAAAAATTACTATTTGTAATGGCTTCAAATGATTGAAAAGTGCGATTTATTCGTTAGCACAGTCAATTTTTTAGGCGTTAATATTTTTGAAAAAAATAATTCATCAATAATTTATTTAGTTGTATTTGTATATAGCATCAATACTTGCATTAATACCTGCTTAGCTTTATAATACCAAGTTAATATATATATTTAGAATCTATGCTTTGTGTATACATATTGTTTAGCATATAATTAGTTTTTTCTTATTTACTTAGTTTTTCTATTAAACCTCATTGCTACACTAATTTATGCATATATATATATATATATATATATATATATATATATATATATATATATATATATAACTTTACAAATCGTGGTATTAAAAGACTGCGTATTATTTGGAAGTGTAATGTGCATTCAAAAGAGATAGACTTGTTATTTGTAAAGAGTTTGAATTGTTTACGGAATGTACGTTGCACGTTGCACAGTAACATGAAAGTATGTTTACAGTGTTTGAAAGTATGTAACATGAAAGTATGTTTAAACCCAGTTAACGACAGACTGTATACTATCAGTTTGATCCCTCTTAACTTTTTTTATTCTTTGAAGCAAATATATACGTTTAGAAAAATTTATAACGTTTTCTTCAAACCACTGATTTTTTATTGCTGGGGTTTGGGGTGTTGCTGTGAAATTTACACTTTACAATATAGACTAGTTAAATTATATAAAAAAGTGAATGACCCGTAGGTAATGAAAAAATTAATGTATTTTGATCTATTCTTATGTAAATTGCACGAAAAGTTTTTTTTTTTTTTTTTTTTTTTTTTTTTTTTTTTTTGGAAATAATATGCTGTCTTTTATTCAGTTGCATGTTTGTATTATTTTTATGTATGTTAAGAAATCTAGTAGTTTATGTAGTCACAGACCTATTGTTTGAGAAAATCGCTAGCTCAATATCATCTTCTGAATGAAAAACCGTTAAATAAACAAGTTTGCATTATTGTTGTTCTCTGGGATTCAAATATTTTTAGAAGTTTTTTTGAGTTTTGGAAACGACATATATCATGACGCAAAGTCAGTATTCAAAACTAAAATTTTGCACTTTGTTAAATATGACAGTAAAGAGTGAGCTTTTATCGTAATTTTCAAGTGTTAAATTAATTTAATTCTTCAATTGCATATTACTTCTCAATAAGCTTATTGTAATAAACGATAATTATGCTAGTACCCAAACTAAATTGTTCGATTTTGAAAAAAAAAAAAAAAAAAAAAACGGGAATATTACTTTGTTATATATTTTCTGATAGCTTTATGCCTAATGTGCATGACCTACATTATTATGCATATATAGATTCAAAAAAAGTATCAATTTGATATCAAACATGTCTTTGAGGTAAGCATTAAAGTGCGTTTAAAATCTGGTTTCATAAAATAAACAATATCTTAATAAAATAAAATATTTTACTACTTCCGAAAACATTTTAATCTATGAATAAAGTTTTGTACAGTATTTCCTCTATACAAAGTCTGCTCTCAGTTTTTCCTCCTACTGACAACCTCCTCGAATTACATTAACCTTACAGAGGATCTGACTTGAATTACAGACCACTTAACTCAAAGGAAACCTTCATGGAATTCAAGACATCTAATTTTACTATCTCGATGTGATATGCCGAACTTTCGTTCATACATATGGGTTGTGCTGTGGGTAAATTTCGTCTTTTAACAGGATTTAACCGTAATACTGAAATAGTTGATTGTTTAAGTATCATATATGAGAACATATACATATAGCCTACTGGCCGTCCCGTAACTATCTGGACAACTTTATATTATTACCTTTCAAAAAACTGATTTCACCATAGAATCTGTACATGGGTCTCTGTTGCCTATCGTAGGGTTTACGAAAATAGTAAAATGACTATTTTAACAAATAATGTGGCCAGCCTCTTCCACTCTCGCCCTGCGATGTTGTCATTTGTGCTTTTGGTTTTAACGTGTATTATAGAATACTAGAGATCGACTCCAGGTTGAAATTCAACCCACATTTTTTCAGTTCATCTGGACTGTCTGGACCAAATTAGTTAAATCAATATGTTATTGCAGTAGATAGAAAAAGCCACTTTCAAAACCGGCCACGTGCCGCCGGAAGCCATGTTCCGGGGCAGGCGTCTTCCGGTCGAATATTAAATGAGGTTGGGGGAGGTGGGGTGAGGGTTTCAAGTAGATTTGGGCATAAATTAAAAGTTATTTCAAAACTGAAATTTAACAATTGGTGGTTGAACTAAATTTGCGCATAAATTAACCGGGGTTGAATGAAAACTTCGCATAAAATATTGGTTAGTTCAAAACTGAAATTCAACAACTGGGGGGTTGAACTAAATTCGCGCATAAATTAAAAGTTGGTTCAAAACTGAAATTCAACGATTGGGAGTTGAACTAAATTTGGGCATAAATTAAAAGTAAGTTCAAAACTGAAATTCAACAACTGGGAGTTGAACTAAATTTGCGCATAAATTAACCGGGGTTGAAGTAAAACTTCGCATAAATTAAAAATTAGTTCAAAATTGTAATTCGACGGTGTTAATAAAAACTCTAATAGTTGAACGAAAATAAAAGTCAGTTCAAACATAGCGCAGTCATAACAAGAGAGAGAAGGTAAATAGAAGTGTTAAGTTCCGCGGATAGAACAAGAATGAAGAATGAAACATGACGCGTCGAAATATATGCGTGACTGTAGATGTCAGTTAATGGGGGGTCTAAAGCTTCCGGCCTGTCAGATGGTAAATTAATCAATGGGGGGGAGTGGAGATGGCGCTCGGTTGAACTAAAATTGCGCATAAATTAAAAGTTGGTACAAAACTGAAATTCAACTTGATAATGTGGGGTACGGAAAGTATGTCAAGGTCATCCCGAGTAAGTTTTAAAAAAGCCTATCCCGCTACCACAGGAAATAGTTCTGAGAGCTGAACTACCCGGTGATAGCGGGATAGGTAGATTTAAGTTTTGAACTTTATTCGTAAAAACAAATACAATCAATGTGCAAAAACAAATACAATCAATGTGCAATACAGGTTGAATTTTTGTGATGAAATACGGAGTTGTAAAAGCAAACGCCGACGACGAGGATAAGGTAAAAGCAGAGTCCCCAGATGACGTATTTGACAAGTTTGAAGAAACGTAATATCTCGAGTTGGTTTTCCCGTTCCAATCGTTTAATTTCCAATTTCAATTTATCCTCTTCCATTCTAGTTACTAAAGGAACTTCATCCATCATATCCATCATGATTGTGCTAGTGTTTGAAATTTTAAAAGAAGTTATGTTGATAGTACAAAAGTCGAAGACGGAATGAGGAGTGAAAGCGAGAAATGTTAGTTAAATAAAAAAGTGGTGGGGGGAAAGATGAATTACAAAGAAGTGGTGGGGGAAAGATTTTGCTCTTCATTATTACCGTCAGTAGTGTCAGATGGTGCAGGAGTTAGATTTAGTAAACTGTCTTCGTCCGAACTTTCAACCTTATCACAAATAGGACAATCGTATGTTATTTCCAAATTCATTTTGATAGTTGTAAAATTATCTACAAGTTCTTGTAAAATATTAAAAATAGCTTGTAACTCTTCTTTAGAGTTTATTTCAAAACTAGAATTCATCCGTGCCAATGGAGAGTTGTTCATCGTTGGAGAGTCGGCGAGTAAATGAGGAACGCCGCCAAGGGAGGGGGCTTATTTAACGGCGAGCTTATGATTAAATAAAAAGCTAAGTTCTTCTTCTTCGTCTTTTAATTCAAATATCTTAGCTGGAGTATTTGCCTCATCCTCCTCACTCTGTGATGATAAAGATAATTCACCAGGACGTAAATATTGAACATCAATTCTGATCCATCTCATATAATATCTATCCATTATAGCAAGCAAGTTTTGAAACAATTCTTCCATTTCTTCCCTCTCAGTTATTATATGTTGAAACCTGACGAAAGGTGTTCCCATGTTGTTAGTTAGAATGTTGGAAGTGAAATAATTCAAAGGTGGATTCAATAAGATACAAAACTTAAACTAATGGTGGGGGAAATCTAAAAGACTTATGGTGGGGGAAATCTAAAAAAAAACCAATGGTGGGGGAAATCTCAAGGTCATCCAATTGAAGTTTTAAAAAAGAGTGTAAAACTGAAATTACACATTGGATGGTTCAACAGGATCTGAATACCAATCCGACCTGTATTTACATCTTTTTATCATATGTGTACAAAAATCATCTTGATGAGACTTGGTGCGTTGACAATGAGCTAGATCGAGAGGATGAAATTTGAAACATCTTTGAGGACAGCATGTATGAAAATATCTTGATTTGTAAAATTTGAAAGTTCGCAATTCCGGTGGCGGTAGTTGTTTTGTTTTGCATTTGCAGTAACAAGATCCGAAAAATTCACACTTAGTGCAAGCTAACCCGTCCACCATCATTGGTCCTAAATCTGTACACTGTTGTTCACAACAGTAACGAGGTTCGTACTTGTAATTTTGTTTTTCCATGTTGACGCTGCTGAGTCCAGTGAAAGAATAAGAGTGTATAGTGTTGAATAGTCAGTTTTATGTAGTACAAAAAGTGGTGGGGGTAATTTCAAGGTCATCCAAACGAAGTTTTAAAAAATTATACCTTACTAATGTAAGGAAAATTGATACTTAAGAAGTTTGTTTCTGTTTGTTTTCTTCAGACTTTTTCTCTCTCTCCTGTTTGTTTTCTTCAGACTTTTTCTCTCTTTCCGCTTTAGCCATAGCGATAAGTTCTTCAGTCGATAGTGGATGTACTTCAGGAAATTTTAAAATTAATTTAGCCTGATATCCTTCTCGGGTTAATATTTCTAAATCTTCAGTCATTTGTTCAACGGTGTTGTAATCTTTTCCATAGATCTTTCCATCAAGTTCAATCATCATTCTGTATAACATCTTTAAAAATAGGTGTTGACGCAGCGAGAGTTGGGAAGCGAATAATTAGTTATCCAAGTATCACACCCTTTTTATCAACTTGACATTGATCACGTGATTCCTTAGTTTTATTTGTTAAAAGTTATTTAACATTGGTAGTACTTGTGGAACTTGATGTTATGTTGACCAGTCGGCGATGAAGATGTTGTAGGTTGTGTAGAAAGAAATACTTCATCATCGCAGTATTTTGTTTTAGTAAACATCCTTACATTAGTAGCACTAACATCAACAGTTAAGTGATAACCACCGGTAAGTAAAACTCGCATTTCGTTGGTTAAATCTTCAAGTTGTTCAAAACTCGTAATGGTGTTGGTATCGTAAGATGCACACTTGACCTTTAGGGACATGTTGAAGTTTTGTATTTAGTTATAGAGAGCGAGATGTGTACGGTACGAAAGCTAGTCGTAGACTAATGAATTTCACAAGTTGATTTTCACTTTTATTATCACACAAAATTGGGTCAAGGTCATCCCGTGGAATTTTTAAAAAAAAGCAACATGTTGCTATGTACAAAGACATAACAATATGTTGCTTCTTTTATTTTTCTTTTTTGTTTTATATCATCTTTATTGAGAAACCATTACAAACACATATATTTACAATGTTATGTACAAACTAGTTAGTAGTAGGTGTTACATGAATAGTTAGTTCAGTTGAGTTGTTTCCACTCGGTCCGTGTGAAACTAAATAGAGTGCGCCAGGTTGAATAACTCGAAGATCTTCATTTTGTAGAAGTTGTACAAACCGTTTCGGTAGGAAGATTTGAAACTTCGGTTCGTCACCAACTGTATACGGCGCCTCGCTCAATGTGCAATTAATAGCATCACCAATTAAAGTGTCCATCTTCTTGATTGTATGTATGATGTAATGTTTTTCTTCTTTTAGTTCAGAACATTTCTTCGTCGGTAAGATTGTTGATTTAGAATGAGCGTTGAATTGATCAACCAAATTTTGAAGAAAGTTCTGCGATGCCATCTTGATGTTATTGTTAATCTTCTTGTTAATCTTCTTGTTAATAATAATGTCCGTCGGAGATGTTGTCTCTTCGGAGGTTCGAGTAATACTCATGCTGCGTCATGGTAGCGCTCTCACTTTTATTACCGACATTACCCCCACCATTTTGTTGAAGGAAATTATTTAAGCGGTAGGCATTCTTCAAAGCGCACTGTGACCTTCGATGTTTAAAACTCTTTGATGAAATACAAAGTTCATTGAAGTAGCATTGGAAATCTCTATCTATTATTGCATTTATCACTTAGTTGCTTGTAAATGATTGTATCCAATTAGCTTTTTCCAATCCTCTTGTGTAGATAGTTTTGAACTCTTTGCAGTAATGATTCATAATGTGCGGCATCATGTTATAATTAATAAAACCTTCATCCCATCTTAAGTTGTGAAAATGTTTGTACAACCATTTGTTTGTAACTTTCGCTTTAGTTGTTAGTCTATTGAATGGTAATGGAGGTTTGAATAAGTAATGATAAACTACAGATGTGTTCATATCCAAAATTACTAATTCTTTTATAATAAAATTTCCATCATTTCCTCGAAAAGCTTGAAATTCAATTATACCTTTTTTAACTTCCATTATATGTGGCGCATTAGAAAACGAAACCCGTTTGTTCATGATGAAGTCTCGTCAGCAACTGACTTGTATTACAAACACGATTGTTCTTCTTTAACTTCTTGCGCTTCTTCGTCGATATTAAAGTTGGTGTGATAGTTGTTCAATTGTCTCCACATATTCACTTCTTGAGGTATTCGATTAAAAATGAAGTATCCACGGGACCGTATAAAATTGGAACGAAAGGTTGTCTGTCCAATGTATCGATTAGATAGTCTTTGATTATTGCACTTGAAAATATTAGTTGTTTCAAATATCTGGTGACGGGACCGGTAGTACAACTTAAAGTGTAAAATTCTTCTTTAGTCAAATGTAATTTTACATCATGTCTAGTTAAATCTCTGAAGCGAACCATTTGTCCTCCACGATGTTTCACTATATCAACTTCAATATTTGATTCCAATAAACTTAATCTTGTTCTTCTTCCAAATGTGTTGTTACTCAAATAGCATTCCAAAAGATGTAAATGTTTCATAAATGATTCCCAAGAAGTTTCAGTGAATGTAACCATTTTATTTCCATGATTTAAAATAACAATCGGTGAATAATCCAATGATTTTAAAATTCCAACTGAAATACTTTTCGTCATGCATGAAGAAATGGGGTAGAAAATCCGAAGAAATACTTCTGTTAAAATATTAGTTGTAATGTTAACTTCAACCTTTTTTCTTTTTACTTCTTTTTCAGCTTCTCCTTCTTCTTTTTCTTCTTCTCTCTTCTTATGTTTGTTAAACTTGAGGAACTCGTCCATTTCTCGTTCAACTTGTTTTTCTATATCTGAACTATTCTCATCCATTAGAGGTGTATTTTCTTCTCCGTTAGTAGAACTCATCTTGCGAACGATGTTTCCCATACGACGGTCGAAGATATAATGAATTTTCCACTCATAATTTTCTCGCTTTTATGTTTTTCGTGGAATCCTTGAAATTTATACACTCACATAAATGTTTGTTTTTAACTTGTCTTTCACAAACGAAATTCTAACCTCAAAAATTGAGACAGATAATTCTAACCTCAAAAATCTGCAGTCGTTGTACTAATTCTTTTTAAAGTACATTCTTCACGATTCCGGTCAGCGGTGTGTAAGTAACTATTTTATCATGTAGAATAAGACAGTATGCTGAAGTTCCATCCGCTACTGGTTCTTCAAATTCCATTTCAATTTTTATATCCACACTTGATGATTTTACCGATTCATTTTGTTTTGAACAATCGATTACAATTATCGGAGCCTTGGAATAATATTGGTCAGGTGATAATAGTGGTGTATTAGTCTTTCCATAATATGACGATTGAAATCTTGCATACATATCGTATAAAATGGAAAAACGTTTTTTGCTGAACATGACATTCAAATTGTCATACGGAAAGAATTGAGAGTTTAGGAAAACTTTACAATTCTTTATTTTACAGTGATCAAATTGACCGGCATTTGCAGTGATAACATCTTTTCGCTTAGTTTGAAAACCGAGTATTATGTACCTTGCTCGTTCCAAGTAAGTTGATGTCTTGACGGTCCATGTTTGTCGTTCGGTCTGAGGTAGTGTAGGATATTCATGGAATTCCCAACTTCGGAATGGCATCACGATATCACGGTCAGATTTTAACTTTCTCAATAATACGATTCTATGTTCATCAGCCAATCTTACATGAGGTACTCTCCAAACAACTTTATCTAATTGTAGTTGCCATTCCAGTTTATCTTCAGTAGTTGCAGGGTCTGCAAGTATCAAGTCCTTGTTAGTTGAAGATCTGAGTAATACCAATTCTTGTTTGACATTTATTATTACTCGTTTGTAATCTTCAGCGAATCCCAAAAGCAATCGTAAAGGTACATGAAAATCAAAGTGACCGTTGGAATTCGGTGTTATAGTGTCTTTATCAGGAGCAACCCATCCGGCGGTGACTATTGAATTCTTCTCATGCGGTGTTAATGATGTTAATCCTTTCAATGTCGTTGTTATACCAACCTTTTTTGTCGAATCAACTGTCACCCCTGATATCTCATATCTTATTTCATCAAAAAGATATGCCATCGGGTTATTTATAAAAGGAACTGTTGAAGCAGTTTTTCCATGCAATTTTAATACCCGTCCTTCAATGTATAAATAACTTTCACACGGTAATGTGTAAATATCTTGTTGTTGAATGGGAATCCTTATTTCATAGTTATTGTTTAATTTTGATGAAGTGTAAGGGTTGTGCGTGTGATATTCCTTCTCCCATAGTGTTTCGTCGAATGTCGGTCCTTGAGATATATCCAGGATATCCATCGTTGTTAAGTTTCAATCCAATCTTCTGTAGAAAACGAATGAAGTCCGATGTTAACTCTTCCAATGTCGAGGAGCTACTGAGCTCCCGACTCTTCCGTTGCGGTTTAAATGATAATCCCATGTCGACTTTTATGTTTCCGCTCTGATGTGTATCCGTATAGTTATCGTTTCTCCTCTAAAGTCAACACTAACACCGTCTTGATCCAATATGTTCAGTACGATGTCTGTAATGAAACTAGTGTTTAACGGTAGGTATATCAAGTTTTGTGGCTTCTCAACAATTTTAAAACCGGGAGCCACTGTTGGATAAAATGTATGTAAAATATGCTGATTCACTCCTTCTCTATACGATCCGTGTATAATATTACACGTTACATCGATACTATTGACTTTCAATATTGTAACAGTTGTATCACCCGAATGAGTAGTTCCAGGAGTTAAGATTTTCTTTTTTGTATCTGTAAATCCAAATAAACTGCCAATGGAGTTTTCCAAGCTGACATCGATATAATATTTCGAAGTTATTTCTGCTTTTAAAGTATTATTGTTTCCTTTAACGGTGATATTTTCTTCTCCGAGTTGTTTCTGTAGTAATTGGTTTATATCATCGATTTCATAAGCTCCAGTAGGAAATGTAATTATTTTCAATTCTGAGTATTTTCCTGAAGCATCCATAGTTTTATAATAATGTAGTAAATTGTTTTTTCCTTCCGTAACATTGGGAATTGAGTTGTAGGTAGTCAAATCAAGTAATGCCGCTTCCCATAATCTTTCCTTGGATAGACGCAATGCTGGGAACAGCGTACTTTTCAATGTGGATAAATTTCCACATTCAGTGACACTGTATACGATGACATATTAAAGGTGACTGACACTCTTCGCTAGAAACTCCAAACATAAATGCCCACAGATTTCAGTGTTGTTAGGTTGTTCTCTTTTGTAATTGTAAAAAATGTTTTTGGAGTTTCGAAAATAATGTTGCAGTTCTTTCGGCGGTGGTAGATTGCCAAAACTATCAAAGTAGTAAACGGTTTGGCCGAGCTTTTTATAGCATACCCAATGAGTGCCTGGACCATAGGTGGAATCCAAATTTACTCTTCCAGTTTCATTTTCCCATATTTTAGTTGGTAATGCATCTTTCATAAAAACTCCTCGAAAAAATGGTATTTTCAAACATTTTACATAATCATTTAACTGATGATTTGTTAAGGCTTTATTTGGAATTATCAATTGATTCTTTTTATTTAGTACACACGGTATGGTCTTAGGTATAAACCTGCTCCGTTTTTTACCATTTGCCAAACAGAAGTCTTCTTTACATTTGTCTTACGAGTTCTACGACGTCCTTTTTTAATGTTTCCACCTCTTTTGGGAGCGCTTCTTTTTGCAGGTCTTCCTCTGCGACGTCTTCCAGCACCTAACTTTGCTTTCGTCTTCATGGCTGTAGTTACTGCCCAAGCCGCTGCTTTTTCTGCAATACTTGCGTCACTTGATTTTACTCTTTGCCAAGCTTTTTCCGCTAGAATTTTATCCGCTATTGATCTATTTGTTGAATCTTTATACTTTGAATATGCTATATCGTGTTCTTTGCAAGCTTGATCTAATTTATTAATTCCAGGATCTCCTCTTGCTAAACGTTTTGCCAACTTAGTTCCAGGTCCACAATATTGATAACCTCCGGGGAGATGTAATTCGTATGGTAAAGCGTCTATCGTTCGATTCACAACAGCACCAATTGGAATCCGTCTGAGCAGGGATAATGCAGCTGATGTTAAACCACGTCCTCTCTTGCCGCTGTCTTGACGACGACTGAGCGATACGGTCTTCATTATGCTGTTTTATGTAACCAACGTCTTCACTCTATGAAATACTTTATGATAATGAATCCTTTTTTTGTGAATCCATACTTAAATATTCACAAGCTTTACCCGTATATATCGATGATTGTATCTTTAATCCATTTTTCTCTCTTAGCACCTTCGATTTTATCGTGATTTGATTTACCAATTATATGATTGTGCATATCAACAACTGCATTACCTACAAGATTCATTACATACTCTACATTAGTAGCATCTTTGTAATCTGTTGGATTATCAAGATTTGTGATACGTTTACCATTACATGTATACACAGATGGATCGTTATTAGAGGTTGCTATAACTTGATTAATAGTAGCAACATCATTCGGAGCTATTCCTGCTGATATGTTAGATATTCTTCTATTTTTTCCATCATATAAGTTATTTATTTTATCTAAAACTATAGTTTGTTTCACAACAACACAATCATTATCATCTTTACCAGATTTTACATGGGTTAATCGTCTACCTCCACATATAAAGTTAACACCAGTAGCTGATAGTTGTGGCACTTGTGTTAAAATAACAGCATCATGTTCTTCCGTGCCTAAACTTATATTTGACAATCTTTTATTTTTTCCATCCCACTTGTTATTTTGTAGTTGTAGTAAGGCAAACTTTTCACTTCCTTGCATAAACTCATCACCTTTCTTTGAACCCACCTGATTTTGTTTAACAAAAGCGGATGTTCCTTTCTTCAAGCTTTCATTCATTTGTCTCACGGTAGCAGCATCCGATGGAGTTGAACCATCTTTCAGATTGGACAACACTTTTCCATGACAATCAATAACAGCACCATTATATAAAATACAATTATCTTTAATGTATTTTATATTAACACCATCACTTTCTTCTTTAGGATATCCAATATCGTTTATAGTATATTTATAGAAGGAAAATCCATCTTTTTTCTTTTCTGGTATTACAGAGTGCAAATAACGCTTATTGATTGTATCTGTATCCTCGGTTGGATCTGCCACATTAGTTATTTTATAATTTAAAGCATTGTACTTTTTTCCACTTTTAGTCTTTTCCAACAGTAAAGCGTATTCCATCGCAGATAGAAAATAGCCTTTATTAACAACATCTCCATTGTTGACTGGTTTTGCAACGTTAATAACCCTGTGAGATTTTGCATCATACAGTTGGTTATTGTCGAGTTTTAAACTTGTAGATGTTTCCTCCTTTACTGTTTTTAAATTTGTTGCATCTCCATCTTCTTCTGGATCTCTAACAAACTTTAAACGTTTATTATTTATGTTATAGTCACCTTCGGGTGTTTGCGGTAATCCACTTCTTTTTCTGTTTTCTCCAACTTGCACTCCTAACGCGGAGTATCGTCCGAACTTGTCGACGCTCATGTTAGAACTGACACATTATACGCCTGCAACTCTTATATATCCGCGGACAATTATACGATTATGCCGCGATTCCTGAGTTCGTCAATCAGAGCTACCCATTCATTATTTAAACCTGTATGAAAGGCTTCCATGGCTTCATGCAATAGTCTCATTCTATCAACCAATTTATTGATGTCGTTGTAGTAAATCACATTCGTATTGTATAGATTTTTCATCAATCCTTTGCCAGATGTTGAAGTATCTCCTTTACTCTTTTTACCATGTTGTTCAAGAAGTGATAAATCCATAAGTGATAAAGATTTTCTTTTCAGTGGTTGTCTCACCGCTGGTGCAGTACGTAATGTTGGCAATTTTCGTGGAGGAAACAGCTTTTTCATAACAATGTTATATTTTGTTGCACGTGAACGATTAATCATTGCATCCTTTAAGTAGTTTCTTTTATGAGCGTTAGTATTTTGTAGAATCTCCTTAGAAACACTTAAATCTTTGGATGAATATCTTAGTGGTATGTTTTTAAAAATTAATTCATAAAGTCCTTTTGTTCCTTTATATTTATGCTCACCAATAATGATGTAATCGTCTTGTGTTATTTCAAGCTTTGAATCGCCGATCTTTAATTCATTCCCATCAATTCTTGCTCCGTATACGTGTGATCTACTCAAATTCGGGTTTGATTTCATGTCATGTAGCATCTTCATTATATATTTTCTTCCAAGAGGTCCATGTTGTAATATATCGCTACTCAATTGAGTTAAATTTGGAATAGATTGTTCTGCTTCAGGTATTGGCTGTTCTTCTTCCTTTTCAACAATTGGTTCTTCTTCTTTTGTTTCTTCTTGCTCACTAGCACTTGTATATGAATCATCATCTTCTTCTTTTTTTAATGCTTGTACTTCTTGTTTAGAAACTGGAAGTAAAACATCTCCTTCATAACGAGGTTTACCAATAGTTTCTGATATCTGTTTTAAAGGTTCCGTAATAGGTTTAAATGTAGTCTCTAGAAATTCTTCTCTTTCACTTAAACCCATCCTTAATGCACGATTCTTCATCCTAATAGAATCACTGAGTGATTTTATTTCTTTCAATAGTTTTTCTTGATTCACCATGTTTACACTGTGAAGTTCAACGTGTAACTAGATGTAGCATCGGTAGTTCAACGCATAAATACAAATTTATCCAACCCTATACGATATCTACCATTTTTAATATCTTCTTCCTTCATAATAACGAGAAAGCCATATTTCTCATTCCATGCTTTGCCACACATCTCTTTAAATTTCTCAAATGCCATATCCGCATTTACATGATCATTATATATATGTTTTAAATTTGTTTCATCTTGCTTGAAGATGATCAACATATTTGAGTTGTCTCTTATGAGTTGTTTTGGAATCTTACTGTATGTTTGACCAATATAAATGCTATCGATATGATGTCTTCCCATAGCGAAGTAATTCCTTATGGTGTCGTGATTTTCACAAGACACATCGTCAAAAATAAAAATAGAAAATGGTTTTGCTTCATTTGGTTGCATAATTGTTTCACTGGCATTAAACTTGTAGAAATTCACTTCAGGTACACTTGCAAGTACTTTATCCAATAATTGATATTTTGGTTGTTGCAATGATTTTGAAAAAATGTATATATTGTTAAAGCGCAATCCTTTAGGATTAGTTATAAGGTTAAAAACAACATTTGTTTTTCCACAATTTGAAGGACCAGTTATTAAACATCTTATCGTATTCGGTAGTAATTCACCATGTTTACCATGATTTAACTTATCATTGTCAACCGTCAATTCATCAATATTATTGATATTAAATCGATCTTTTTGTTGTACAATCTCCATCTTGTGTCAAGGTTAAACACACAATGAGCTATTAAATTACTATACCAAGTCTTTTGAAGGAATCCAAGAGTCTTCACTTTTATCGAATCCTAACCACCGGACTTTAACCATATCCTTTTTCCTTTGTAATACCTTTTCAACAAGATATACATCACCGACTGTTGATTTCAACAATTCATGTCCGTAGAATCCACCTTGAAGTAATTCACCCTTGTTATCCTTTAATAAGTAAGTTTCAGGTATAGTTGGTTGCACTTTATAAACTGTAAATACTTCATTAGTCCAATTTGGTAGATATCTTTTACTAAATACACCTTTGTATTTGCTTATACGAACTTTATCGTTGACTTTAAACTTTTTTGGTTGCAACTTTTCCAATTTAGGTGTTGTATTATTTCTGATGCGTTGTAATACAACCTTAGCATTAGCTCTGTTTACTTGGATAGGTTTCATTCCGATGGTACGATGATATTTGTTGTTATACTCTATTATAAGTTGTGGTAATATGTCATACCACACGTATGATCCTCGTTTTGAAAATTGTTTGTACATCGCTCCTTTCAATGTTCTATTGAACCTTTCAATTATTGAAGCTTTAACTTCAGAATTTGTAGAATAATGATTTATTTGATATTTCTTCATCAAAGCTCCAAAGTCTTTATTAAAATATTCTTTTCCATCATCGGTCTGTAGATGTTTGATTTTGAATTTATTTCTTTGTATCGTTGTTTCCATAGCTTTTGTAACACTTTTACCAGTCTTATCCTTCAATGGTAAAGCGTCAGCTATTTTAGTAAAACAGTCTATAATTGTTAAAATATATTTGAAACCTTTGTTTAATTTACTGTGCGGTATCATTTCAATGAGATCAGCTTGGTAAAGATCATTCATTCCTTTAATGATTGTACTTCTTCTTGGAAATCTTCTTCTTGCTGGTTTATGTAGTTCATTTACAATCTTGTCCTTCACACTTTCCATCTTCAGGTGTTGCTTGCACATCGCTTGTAAAAATACTGATCCGTACAACAGTTCATTCTCTTTTATATAGTTTGAATATAGGTCAAGGCCATTTCATATTAGTGTAAAAAAGAGGGAACATGGCATTGGGCTTGCCATGTCCCCTCTTCTTTACGGAAAGGAAAAAAAGGAAGAAGGTAGAGGACGAAGAATAGGTTTACTGGTCGATAGGGTTCAGGGAGTAGTGGCCGAACGGTAAAGTATTAATTTTATCTTCTAAAATATGGCGCTTGTCATCTTTGTAGCTTAATGCCCACTTTGTTTGTTTGACACTAAAGAGTTGATGATTATAACTTCTAATAGTGTTGAACGTTGCAGTTGTTTCAACATTTTCAAACAAACATCTTTTATAATGTTCAAACTGTACGTTCTTCTTCAGGAAAGAGGTTTTTATTCCTTTGGCCTTTTTCGTGACTTGATGTTGATTCCTTTCGCTTATGTACAGTTGAAATGAATATAGTTTGGACATTAATGCTACAATTTCCATCATCGGCACACCATTTGTTTCATCTTTAAATTTTCCCAATACTTTCTTGTTTCTATCGTAGTCGTAATTTGGATGATCCTTGGGATAATCGGAAAAGTCGAAATAATCTTTATACATAAAAGTGCGTAGATCTTCGTACATGTCATTTGTTTTAATCCAGTAAATTAGTGCATCCGTATCCATATATGCAATACCAATGTTCTCTCTTCCATAATAGTTAACCATCTTCTTATAATGAAACTCGTACATGTGTGTTTTGGAAATATCTAAGATTGACATTCCTAGATACAAAGGACGATCCATTAGAACTGACTTCTTGTTCATGGAAATAACAACTAGATTTTCATTAATAATTACAGATGAACCAAATTTTGGTTGTTGCACTAATTTCTGTAATTTTACTGGATCAGTTACCAATTTGATATCCTTATGTTTCCTTTTGTTTTCCAAAGTCTTGCCAAATATTGCGTTGTTCATTAGTTTGAAGAAATCCTTTTGAAAACTTGATGTAGCGCCGGCTCTTCTTTTTGTGTTGTTGTCAATGTACGGTTTTAACCAACAAGATTGAGAGAATTGTAGTACTCGATTAATTTTTGTAATTCTTAATCCCAAGTCTAAGGCCTGTTGTATTATCCAGTAGTGTAAAACATACCGAGACTTGTTGGTTAAAGTCATCAATAATTTTGGCCATCTTCCAGTTGGAGAAATTTCGGTCTTCGGAAGAAGTGGTAAATCATAATGTTCGTCGTGAAGATGTTCGGGATATTCAAAATCGACGTCAAATATGTAACCAGTTTCTCCATATTTCGGTATATCCATTATGTTTCCAATTGATTCTGGGTCTATCCATTTGAAATTATCATATGGAAGGGGATTCGACATTGCCCATCCGTATAAGTTATTTGCATCAAAATAACCCAGGAATGTTGTTGGTTTTGATGCATCATAATCGGGCAAACACTTGTTGTTTGCCCTGACATGACGTGTTACACTTTGCGTCAATCCTCCTCGAACTCCTGACTCTAACATCAAAACCATATCTATATCTGTAAGAAGTTGTATTTTACAATTTGTTTCTTTCAACATGGCTTGCCACGCTAGTCCAGGCGAAGTGTACGAATGAAGAGGGTCCAATCCATATGCCGCAAAACACGTATTTCTAAATTCTTCCATCACATCACATAATAAAGTCACATCTAGTTTAACATAAAAATCTGAATATTCTCCCAATGTTCTAAATCCTAATTCGTTCCATACTTTGCATGCGTGATCATAATCATCTTGAGATATATCCATGTCGTACAGTTTACTTTTAAATTCTTCTTTTGGAGGTAGTGATGTTTCATTAAATCTTTCTAAACTGTCTATGTAATCATATGGGAAAACACCTTTTCGAAGTACCAGATCCAGTTTGTCGCTGTTTACAATCTTCTTTGTTTCGATTAAATCTTGTTTCCTTAGGTTTTCAGAAAGTTTGGACAAACTCGACGGCAAAAATCGGTAGGAGTCCAAGAATCTTAGTTTGACGTTTCCAACTTCTTTGGAAAAACTTATGAACTTTTCTGAAGTTTCAGCTAACACATCGATTTTACCGTCGTCTCTTCCTAGTTCAGGTATTATAAAATGAGCGTCGTACCCACTAAGATTATGCAGAACCACAGGGATAAATAGTGGTAAACGATAGCTCAAGTTGCATTTATTACAAGCAGCACCCCTGTAATAACCTCTGAGGTGGTCGTGATCTTTAACTTTATAATTCTCAATAGTAAAATCATTTTTGCACAAGAAACAGTGAGTCGCATTTTCATGTTGAATTTCTTCTTCTTCGTCCATTGGTTTCATTGGTACAATATTTGTATATAATCTTTGTGTATTTCCAGCTATTGAATATAGGTGATCAAGAAATATTTTTTCCGCATTTTCACCACGATATACTAGAGGTTCTGAAGTTAATCCATATTTGTTCAAATGTTCTTCTGATAATGTTGATTTAACCATTAAACAAAAACTGTTTGGTTTGTGCATTTGATACTTGACACTTTTTCTTGCTTCACAATTTTCATCTTCAACTGGAACAAGTGTTGATTCAAAGTCCGCATACACAACTAAAGGGATACGGTATTGATGATAAACCTTTTGAAATGTAACGAATGCTCTGTTTTCCGAAGGTAAATTAATCTTTGCTTCATAATTATTGTTACATAGTCTTTTGTGCTCTTGTAACCATTCTTTTCCGTGTAGTCCATCTCGTTTAAAATTGAAACTTCTCTTGCAAATTAACTTTCTGTGTCGATCTTTAGAAAGCTGCTTATTAACAAGTGAGTCGAATTTCTTTATGTACACATAGTGAGACACATCTCCTCGCGTTAGTAGTAGTAAATCCATATGATCTGGTAGCTCTTCTTTTGCAATACGTAAAGGATACACTTTGTTTGAACTATCTAATGCAAAAACATTGATAGACGTACCGGGATTTTTCTTCTCAAATTTTGATATATCTCCTAGTGATACAGGGTAAGTAATTCCTTGAAAATTGTACCTATGTCTTTGATTTTCATAGTGTTGGTTAGGTGTATCGAAATGATTTGGTACAAACTTAGATGTCATAGCATATTGAAAACATTCGTTATCTTGATTTTTCACATTAATACACGATCTTGTATCATTGATTCTTTGTGGCAAAGGAATATAACTAGATCCCATTAATCCATAACCATGTTTGTGTACTTTTATATCTAATAATTCAATGCTTGTAAGACTCCATCCAGATCCTCTTCCTTCGTGTTCCTGAATTTTTGTTAATATTTCTTCTATACAGTTCTCTACTATTGAATCAATGTTTGAACTTTCCATGATGGTTCGGTTTTTTGTTATGAATCCTCTTGGTGATAATTCTTCTTGTACATTTATAAACATAGCTTCTAGTAGTAAACCAAATTTAAGAAAGTTCAATCTTTTCAATTCTTCTTTTAAAGTTTTACTTACAATTGGTTTTGCTTCTCTAATAAATTCTTCTAAGTTCAAGTTTTCATTTTTAATTTTATGATGCATTACTACCTTACCGGGTAAAGCAAATACTTGTAGATTCGGTAAAGTAGTTGAAGATGTTGCTGATATTTCTTCTTGTTCTTCTTGTTCTTCTTGTTCTTCTTGTTCTTCTTGTTCTTCTAGTTTTTCTTCTGCGTTGTTGTGAATTAGTTCTTTATGACAGTTTAATAGAATTTCATCGTGAAACGATTCCGAACATTTATCGCAATGATACATGTTGAGATGTTTACTCTTCGAAGTTTCGCAGAGAAATGAAATGGGCTCTCACATTCCTCCTTTTATAACGGTCCCCCTACCACTATTTCATCTTCTTCTTCTTCACTATCCAAGAAAATCAAACGTTTTCAACAAAATATTAACCTTCTACAAAATTGATTGTCCGTTCATATTTTTTAATACTAGTTTGAATTTTCAATATTTTCCTTGTTTAACTATTATTTCTTTATATAACATTATTCACACTTTCTACTTCAAGCGTTTTGCTACTATCATCTCTTTATTCCATTTTAACAATCTGCATAAATACAAGTTCATTTGTCGCGCCGACTCACTATAAATCCAGCTTTCGTACAGTACACATCTCAACGACTAAATTACAACATGTATTTCAATATGAATTTTCCTTATACAAATACTATTTCAATAACTTCACAGCAAAACAAAATTCTAACCTCATAAACTTGATAGGAAGATATGCGAACTTTTAATTCAACCCCGGTTAATGTATGAGCAAATTTAGTTCGACCAACAATTGTTGAATTTCAGTTTTGAACTAACTTTTAATTTATGCGCAAATCTACTTCAAACCCTCACTTCACAAACTTAATAAAGAGAATTACATTAATTTGATACTTATTTCTACCGTTACACTAGCTCCATTCTAAAAAAGATATAAATAAAATGGTCCTGGATACTGTTTTTTTTGACGTCCTGCATGTTCCTTAATGAATTCGTAAGCCAATCTTTTTGAATATTCATTATGATACACTTCTCTTACATAAACAAGGTTTTTTTCTTCCAGAAATTTCGCTTGAACTAATGGTATTTTGCTTACATCATCCTTGTCCATCAGAGGTAGCTTGTAGGTGAAAGTATTTGGAGGTAGTTTTTGCGGTTTATCAAGTAGAGAACAAAATTTTCTGTAGAATTTCTGCTCAGTGCCTGTAATACTATTAAAAGACAAAGTGGTAAGCATCTTGACGGCACAAGGTGCAAGTACAGACTAGAAACCTGGGGGTTCATAGCCCGCCTTTTATGAGTTTTAAAAATGGGGAGGGGGGAAGGAATAAGGATTGGGAAGGGATAAGGTGTAGGGTGGGGGAAGGGTAATTTGGTTATTAAACCACTTGCGCTGTAAAATAGCCCCCAACATACACACCTTGTTCGTAGCACTCCTTCATTGTTTGAGCTCACTGCCGCATGCGGTCTCTATCATTTGGTGTTACAAGAAAAGAATTACAATCATCATACAATATAAAAGAGCCGATTCGTACGTAAGATCCTGAATCCAACCATTTATGAGCTTCAGACATGAATTTTTCTATTGTATCGAATGGGAATTGTGGATCAATTGCTATGACTTTCAGTTCTTCACTAATTTTAACGCTATAATAATCATCTTCATCATCATCTTCACTGTCACTGTCGTTATTTAAAGTGTCTTCAGGTTGTTCAAAAACATCAGAAGAACTGAAATTTTCACTAAGACGAGGAGGCATTTTTAAAGCAAGTAATATTGTAAAGAGCAGAGACGAAACAACAAGAGTGGCGTGTAGAAGGGGAATGAGGAGTGAACAACGCTTGCTCCGCTTTTATAACGGTATGCTAATGAGAGGGGTAACAGCTGGCCGTGACCGATTATTGATCCGGGAGGTGGTGGGGGGAAAGGAAGAAGAGGGGGTATTTATTTTAAATAATTCGCATAACTTTTAACTCAAATAAGATAACCAAATTCTTCTTTTACTAAAATGTTCGTCTTACATAGACGTTTTCAATGATGTATCGCTTGTCGTAATCGATCAAACCATTATCGAGTTATAGCCATTTTAATTTTCGGGCGGGGGATTTAATCTCCATTTTTATGGGGGGGGGGGGGTTCCGCTTGATTAGTCACGGGGGGGGGTTCCACTTGATTAGTCACGGGGGGGGGGTTCCGCTTGAGTGAACACCGGGGGGGGGGTCCCACTTGGGCGCTCATGCGGAACCGATCTTCTCACGAGATAGTCGTTATGTGATAATGAAGGCAAATGTTCATCGCGCCGCGACCATTAATTAACTCGCATTCGCGGTGTTCATATCTTTCCTACTCATTACATATACGTTTCCTACTTCATTATTTCAAGACTAATTAACTTGCAAAACAACAGTCTCTGTCTTTGAATGCTGATGAGATTTCATTAGGAACCATTCTTTGCACGCTATATGAAACTACACCGGCAAACAATGCAAGTCGGAGAGGTCATATAACTGTACAACGGCCTCAGAAAAGTAGATCACGAGACTTAGAGTGTTAAAAATAATGGGGGAGAAACACAACGCTCTAGCTTGCACTTATACCAGTCGGGAGCATTTTTTAAGCAAAGAGTTTTCTTGACTGGAGTTGAAGCCGTAGTAGAAGTAGAAGTTGAACTTGTAATAGAAGAGCAGGCTGTAGTGGAAGTTGTAGTCGGCAGGGATGACATCGTGGTAGTTCTGTTCGCAGTTCGCAGCGTAACGTCTGGAATCAGAATGAAACGTTAGCCGTGGTCAATGCGTCTTTTATAACGGTATGCTAATGAGAGGGGTTAACATCTAGTAAGTCGGTGAAGGTGGGAGGAAAGGAAGGATAGGGGGTATTTATTTCAAATAATTCGCATAACTTTTGACTAAAATAAGATAACTAAATTCTTCTTTAACTAAAATGTTCGTCTTATATAGACCTTTTCAATGATGTATCGCTTGTCCTAATCCATCAATCCATTATCGAGTTATAGGCATTTTAATTTTCGGGGGGGGGGGGGTTCCGCTTGAGTGAACATGGGGGGAGGGGTGGGGGGGGGTGGGGGGGGGTTCCGCTTGAGTGAACACGGGGGGGGGGTCATTGACCCTTCCGAAAGTGGGTCAAGGTCATTCAAGACTTATAAAGAACCAAGGTGATGGGAACAGTAGTAACTGTTCCCACCACCCTGTTTGCCTAACGGTTCCCACTCCCAACCCACTAGTTACGTTCTGCGAGGGACATCGACGCAATTTTGTTTGGCCCGTCCGGGTCCATCCGTAACGGGCCGGTCCGGGTCCATCCGTAACCGTGAATTCGAAGGGAAACTGGAACAGCTAATGCAGAAACGCAACTCTAACACCCACCCAACTAATCCCACCCATCATATTCCTAAACAAAATGCAAAAACCTAGTCCGCTACCTACAATTTGCGGATGTCCCACCCCTTCTAAGTGAAGTTCAACCGAACTTCTGAATTTACATTTAATCTACCCCCTATCATCTAGCTGAAAGGCAAAACAACAACATTAATTATTAATACCAACACTTAAAACTAACAACACATCATTAATAAATATTAAATAATTCAACACAACCAAATACCATCATTATTCTTAAAATTAATACACCTTAACGCTAAACACAACTTATAACTAATATCGCAATGCGCAAATTAATTCTTAAATTAAGTGCAACTTACAACTAATATTTACACACACACACACACACACACACACACACACACACACACACACACACACACATACCACATTGCATTAAAGAACGCAACGTAGTATAAGAAGTTCAAATATATAGAGGCCTACTATATATTTGAACCTCTTACCAAGTCGCCAACGACTTTTCGCTATGAAAACTCGTTGACGACTGACGCGAAAATCGGGCTCGTATCGCTCCTCGGGTTTTCGAGTGGTGGGGGTAATTAATGCAGTGGTGGGGGAATTGTTTCACTCCAGTACGGTCTTCAATCCACTCCAGTTCGCAGCAATGTAAAAGTGCAACGAAGGAGTGGGGGCGGAGCATGCGCAGCAACGTGAAAACCAAGGTTTGAGGTTAGAACTTTCCGTGCACAGTAGCGCTAAGTTGAGTAATACAGGACTCGGCGCATGCGCAATAGCATGGAGTGATTCCGATCCGGAGAACTCGTTGCATTCGCAGCAGCGCTAAAGTGAGTAATACATGACTAGGCGCAGTAGCGTGAAGTTGGCTCACTCCAGTACAAGTCATAGCAGCATAAAAATGAAACAAAGGAGTGGGAGCGGCGCATGCGCAGTGACGTAAAACCAAGATTTGAGGTTAGAATTTTCCATGGTGGCTGCCATGTTTAATTCTGTTTCATTTAAACAATAGCAGTTCATAGCTGGCATGGGATATGAAGTGTGGTAATTAGATGGGGTTAGCAACCGGTCGTGACCGGCCGTTGACCGGTCATTGACCCGGCGGGGTTCCGCTTGAGTGAACACGGCGGGGGGGATTTAATCTCCATTTTTTATGGGGGGGTTCCGCTTGATTAGTCACGGGGGGGGGGGGGTTCCGCTTGAGTGAACACGGGAGGTTCCACTTGGGCGCTCATGCGGAACCGATCTTCTCACGCGATAACCGTTATAAAAGAAGATTGTTCATCGCACCGTGACCATTAATTAACTCGCATTTGTGTTGTTCGCATCCTTCCTACTCATTACATATACGTTTCGCCAACTTCATTATACAAGTCTAATTGCTACTAACCTGGAGTTTCATTTACATTAGCACATGTCGTCCTGTTTGAATCACCTTCGCGTGCTCGACGTTATATCTCATTCATCTGTCTTGTTCTGACTTCTACACATCTGATATACTTCTTGTAATGGATACGCAATGTTTGAAATTGAAACTTTTGCGGACACAACATATATTACGATGTAATTCCAAACCTTCTGTTTCAAAGATTAAAACTAATTTAACAAAAGTAAGGAAGAAATTAAGTTTTAAACCCGTTATACTCTGCTAGAACTTCGCAAGTTAGCGTTGACGATGGTGTTATTCACAACATTTTGCGTTCGATGTTACGTTTCCACAACTTCGAACTTGTTACACCTATCGACTGTTTTCAGCAGGTTTTATATTTTACCCCCACCCTTCTTTATATAAGCGCGCTCACGACAGTTCCTGTTTCATTCTCCTGTACACTCTTCAGCTAACATGAACTAACTTTTAATTTATGCGAAGTTTTAATTCAACCCCGACATACTTTCCGTACCCCACATTATCAAGTTGAATTTCAGTTTTGAACCAACTTTTAATTTATGCGCAATTTTAGTTCAACCGAGCGCCATCTCCACTCCCCCCATTGATTAATTTACCATCTGACAGGCCGGAAGCTCTAGACCCCCTATTAACTGACATCTACAGTCACGCATATATTTCGACGCGTCATGTTTCATTCTTCATTCTTGTTCTATCCGCGGAACTTAACACTTCTATTTACCTTCTCTCTCTCTTGTTATGACTGCGCTATGTTTGAACTGACTTTTATTTTCGTTCAACTATTAGAGTTTTTATTAACACCGTCGAATTACAATTTTGAACTAATTTTTAATTTATGCGAAGTTTTACTTCAACCCCGGTTAATTTATGCGCAAATTTAGTTCAACTCCCAGTTGTTGAATTTCAGTTTTGAACTTACTTTTAATTTATGCGCAAATTTAGTTCAACTCCCAATCGTTGAATTTCAGTTTTGAACCAACTTTTAATTTATGCGCGAATTTAGTTCAACCCCCCAGTTGTTGAATTTCAGTTTTGAACTAACCAATATTTTATGCGAAGTTTTAATTCAACCCCGGTTAATTTATGCGCAAATTTAGTTCAACCACCAATTGTTGAATTTCAGTTTTGAAATAACTTTTAATTTATGCGCAAATCTACTTCAAACCCTCACCCCACATCCCCCAACCTCATTTAATATTCGACCGGAAGACGCTGCCCCGGAACATGGCTTCCGGCGGCACGTGGCTGGTTTTGAAAGTGGCTTTTTCTATCTACTTTTGTAAACAAATAAGTTAGTCATGACAGATGAAACTCCGTCGACTGACAGTAGCACATCTGTTTTTTTTTAAATCATAACATAACACATCAGCCTACTTATATGACGTAACGAATTTCAGTAGTTTGGCCTTCTCTTATTATTCTAGGAGGTACTTACTTTAGATACTTTAGATACTTTATTTGAAACACCGACGCACTCTGTAGTGCGTATTTCAAGGTGAGTATGACTGAAGGGGTGAGTAGGTATTGGTTGGCTCCTGTTATCTACTGTTACCGTATGATGCCTAGGCTGCAAAATTAATAATAACAATGAATTATTTTTTTCACTTCTATGCATAAAACAAATTAGAGGACCTTACCAACCGTTGCCGCAGTGTCTAATATCATTGACTATGGATACTAAAGTAGTTATTAAAATAGACCTTGCGTTGGGTGGCAAATAGTCTCATCTTAGGACTTACAATCCTAATCTTTTTTTTCTGTTAATAATTAGACATGTTCACGAATCATCGGGCCCAAATAAACCCCACTGCCTCTTGAGGTTATGCCCATTAAAAGCATCCTCTTTATGGCCCTTACAATGCCATTAAGTTGTTTTTTTTATCTCTAACTAAATAAATGGTCAAAAACCATTATAATACAAATTTATATAAATGAAATAAACATCATAATAATTCCTTTTCCAGTATCCCCTCCAACGTGTATGTGACCCTGAATGTTTCTTATTTCCTTAGAGGTACAGTAGGTCATATGTTTAAGTTTGTACACTGACTTGTTGTTGAGAATATCATCCATTTTGGTGTTTAAAACCTGCTAATATCCCAAGATGACTGTAGTGCCACAGGTGAAGTACATATCGTAAGAGCAATGGTGGCAGTTTCCGCGACATATCCGCGAATGTTACCACAAAGTTTTTGTTGGTTAAAAAGTGTAAAAAAACAACATTTTACTCTTTGCTACCTGCAAGTGTTGCTAACTCTGCAGGAAAAACAGTTGTTTTCGTTTGAGTTGGAGTTTTTTTGTCTCATATATTACTAAAGTAAGGAATTTCAAAGAAACCTAGGGTAAAATTTATCATTGTATATTTGCCTTGAATGATAATTTTTAATTTTACAACTGTCTAATGGTTTGTTATTAACAAAAAATTCAAATGTAAAATAAATTAATATGGTGTCATTACGATAAATATCGTAGCCATAGCAACATTTCATCATCCCCTTATTCAGTCAGCTGTGTAAAGGTAAATATTATAACTTCTGTTTTAGTTTTAACGCTTCATATGTTCATATCCGTAAAAAAACTATTCAGCAGACCTTAGGAAGCAGTTGTGCTCTTCCTCTACCAGCTTTGCTAAATATTTTACGGGCTAAAGCAATCATTGGGCATATTTATTTGGCACTTGTCTCGCCCCTGTAATCTTTGTCTTGTTTAATATAATACTTTTCTCTCAACATAGTTTATATTTTAAGTGACAACATACATTTCCTCTGGCTTTTCAATACATGTAAATGTACAAAAAGACCCATAAATGTATTATCATACCTAATATTATGTTGTATGTCTTAATAAAAAAATGTAATAAAATGGTCCAGTCTTGAACTGCTATTAAATAGATATACTGTATAAAAAGTAGAACTGGAAAAAAGTGTTAAGCCCTTTATCCAAAGATATAGGCTTAACAAAAACAAAAATCATAGTATATATATGATTTTATCTCTACATAGGTAAGCAATGTGAGATCCGAGTGCAAGGGTGGAGGGTGAAGCTCAGATAGACTCTAATAAATTTAAAGAATAATATTAAATTGAAAATTCATTGATTTAAATTACTAATTTCATTTCATTATACTCCTCATTTTACGGGTTACTGCTGGTTTTGTGACAGCTTACAAAAAACTCAAGCACAATATGGAAGATTTGACAGCCAAAGAGTTTCTACTGAGCAGTGAGCACTATTCGCACAAGTTTGTAGATTTCTATCGCCTCTATAACACCAGTAAAGCCACCATAAAGTTGAGTGATAAACGTCAGGAACCTCAACCTTGGATAAAACAAAAAAAAAGTGTAAAATAACCACGTAGTTTCGCACATTAGTTCTTTAGGCTTTAAAACCACTTTATCTTACAAAAAAGAACAATCAAAGCGGTGTACCTAGTATTTACAAAGCCAAAATGACCAAAGTCAATGACTTAAGAAAAATGTAATTTAATTTATTTACTTTTCCACAAAAAATGTTAAAAGAGAATTCAATATGAGTATAAGGTTAACAATTGGATTGTGATTTATTTTCCAGTTTAAGTAACCATATTTAGTAGTGTCAAATTGTTGGTGCTGGCTCAGTTCAAGGTCACCTGAGGGATGACGTCATCGAGGTCAATGACCTCACCGATGACGTCATCGATGACGTCATCGATTGCGTCATCGATGACGTCATCACCAATGACGTCATTTCGATGACGTCACACCCATGACGTCACAGAAATGACGTGCTGATGACGTCATCACCCCTCACGTCATCAAAATGACGTCACCGACGCCACTAAGGTCAAGGTCACGCCGAAACTTAAAATTTTTTGGCACTTTTGCTGTTTCTCGCACTACGCTCCTAGTTTCAGTCCGAGTCCCCGTGACCTTGACCACTTGGAGCGAATTTTCGACGAGAAACGGCAAAAGTGCCAAGTTAAACTCGAGTTTCTGACATGACTCTGCCTAAATGGGCAATCGGTTATCCCTCAGGTGACCTTGAACCAGTACAACACCAACAATTTGATATTACTGTGACCTTGAAAACCTAACAACGGAGCGCCGACACCGATGCGCACCCCACGACAGCCACCGAGTGACTGACTGTCAGGCTCTGTGTACTCTAGGTATATCGGCTTGAGAGACTAAGACTCTAAACTGTCAGAAATGGGAGTAACTAACTGAATTTTGCAAGGAAAAGTCATTTCATCCAATATTTTAAACAAATCTTCATCAGTAAAACTGACATTAGTCTGTTTGGTATAAAACCTAGGGTGTCCGCGCAACAGCTTGCGCCACTCAGCTAAAGTCGAAACCCTTTTGACTTTGAGTGGTGGACAGTGAGCAACTAATAAAGTCTTAACACGGCTAAGTTTCTTACCTAAAACGTCCCGCGACATGGCTTCCCCTCACAAAAGTCCGCACAATACTAAGAGACTGCTGTTAGCGCAGGAGTCAAGGGAAAAGTGGTGGGGAAACGGCAGGAGCGGGGGAAGGTCACAGTGGTGGGGGAAGGTGAGGTTGTACGCTGGAGTATCGCATTACTTCACCATGAGCTGTCCTACAGTCAACACACTGTTCTCTTGGCCCGAGTTGGCGTAGAAGAAACATTTCTTTACAGCTTAGGCTGTGAGAGTCGAGGAAGCAAAGTCAAAGTGGAAATTGTGTTAAACTCCAAGATGAAGAGCCTCCTAAACAAACTAATTGTATCCCTGCAATCCCCTATAACTTTAGAGAAATACCACTTTATAAAGCGACACCTTAGTCTTTGGCAAAACGAACTGGAATTGGAAAAGATTACAGTAAAATTAATTTAACTTAAAACTTGGACTGGACACTCATGGCGATACCACGTGGCGTGCAAACGCCACCCTAAACATTACAAGTTAGGTTATTGAGCACCTCTGGTACGATAACCGACGTGCTAGAGTTAAAGTGTGATGACCTTGAGTCAAAACACTGAAATACTACAAGTCGATATCGTCCCAGAGTTAAAGTGTAGTGACCTACATTCAGAACTTGTAAAATTACTTACATATAGAGAGCTAGAGAACAGCGAGACGCACCGCATGAAGCCGGAGACATACTGGCGAAGCAGTGTTGTGCAGCCTAGGGACCCAGTTGTGGTGGGGGTATAGCCAACACTTAGAGTACAAGTGTTGTGGGTGACCTTGACCCACTTAACTTACCTGACCCCCCCCCCGACAAAAAGTGCGAGCCCCCCCCCACCCCCACCCCCACCACCACCCCCTCCCCTTCCCCACCCCCACCCCCACCACCACCCCCCCCAACCCCTGATATCCTGGGCGTGGCAGCTCCGGTGGGGATATAAGGGGACCCGGCCAGAGCCGGCTAGCAGTCCGCTCCCGCGCGTTGAACGTGAACGATCGGGACGGACCGCCATAGGCATCACTAAATACTGAATGGCGCCTTCAGTGTTTAGCGAAGTCTACTCTAACTTTAAGACTTGTATTAGTTGTAAGATATTGCGCTCGCGTTTGGGTTGGGTATTGCGAATTGTTTTATATAAGAGTGTTTCACTTGTACCCTATGTCTCCTGTGTGTCTTTTATTCTTTGTGTCTTGTTTGTCATATGTGTTTAATGTGTATGTGCTTGTTCCAGCATTGACTACGTTGAGCTCAATTGTGTGTTGTAAGTGTGTTATATCTTTCTAAAGTGTATACGCTTGTTTTAGCATTTCCCCCTTGAGCTTTTGCAATGCTCAAAGTAAATTGTAACTTCAGGGAACGGGAGTAGGCCCCCGTGTAAAGCCACTTTTCATAATTGTTAGGCTCCTCTCAGGCATGCAACAGGTTGCGGCTGGGGTTATGGGAGCATGTCCGTTTGTACGCTGGCAAGCAAAAGGTTGTGGCGGCCTCTGCACTCGGACCGAGGACGTAAGCCACTAGGGTGTCCTCAGTTAGTTTCCCTTCTGGAAACTCAAAATTACGTAAATGAATCTTTGTTAGCTATTTGTGTTTTTAGTCCCCAAGGCCCCCGAACATTCGTGGTTCGCCATGGATGTACGGGGGCCGAAATTTTTTAATGTCCGTGTGGCCTTGACCCACATAGGACTTGTAAAAATTTACTGCATTGCTAAATTAAAAATATTAAAGATAGGGTTACGGGAGTAGGCCCGCGTGTAAAGTCGGTTTGAAGTATTGTTAGGCTCCTCTCAGGCATGCAACAGGTTGCGGCTGGGGTTGTGGGAGTATGTCCGTTTGTACGCTGGCATGCAAAAGGTTGCTGTGGCCTCTGCACTCGGACCGAGGACGTAAGCCATTAGGGTGTCCTCAGTTTGTTTCCTCATGGAAACTCAAAATTATTTAAACGAATCTTTGTTAGCTATTGAAAAGACATTGCAGTAAATGTTTACAAGTCTCGCGTGGCGAAGGGTACACGACATTGGATGTTGCCTTGTTGTCATAGTTGGGTCTCTTCGGAGGCTACAGCGATGACAACCCAAGTGCCCCACACCCCCATAGGGGGGGTGTGGGGCTTAATTTTTTTAAAGTTTTTTCGTGACCTTGACCTAAATATATAAAATTTTTCAAAGTCTTTAACAGTCAGGTCTTATTAACACAGTTAATACATTAAGGTCTTTTAAAAAATGTAACAGTTTGGTATTAGTAACACACAAGTTTGGAGTTGTTTATGGTTGGGTCTCTTGGGAGGCTTCAGCGATGGCAACATAAATGCCCCAAGTTGGGGTTATTTTTTGAAAAAGTGCGAGCCCCCCCCCTCCCCCACCCCCACCCCCACCCCCACCCCCACCCCCACCCCAACCCCCACCCCCACCCCCACCCCCTCCCCCACCCCTGATATCCTGGGCGTGGCAGCCCCGGTGGGGATATAAGGCGGCCGGGTGGCATGCACTTCTCATTCCTGTCCAGGTTCCCGTACCGGACGGTCATCTCTCGCTCCTGAGAATTTGTTTACTTATTTCAATCTTCTTTTCATATTTACTCTTTTCATATTTACTCTTCATTTATTCGCTTCATCAAGATGGGTCTTAAGCTCAAGAATTACCCACCAGCTTCTTCAACCTCGGCCAACACGCCTCAGCCCTCATCGTCCTCCGCTCCGATCCTAGAATATCTCATGACAGCGCAGATTCTGAGCTGTCTGACGATGCCGCCGCCGCCGCCGCCGCCACCGCAGCCTGCCTCGATGCCCAGCCTGTCACCATTGCCACCAACATTGGAAGAGGTTGGCGCACCTGCAGCATCGGAAGAGACTAGCGCACCTGCAGCATCGGAAGAGGCTGGCGCACCTGCGGCATCTTCAAGAAACCCCAGCGGACAAGTCCTGATAGCTTCTCCAGCACTCTCGCTGCTATCAGACTCAGGATCGGAGTCTGCGGTGTTCGAAGAGGCGTCAAGGTCGAGGATAACCCCCTACAGTCGAACTAAGAAAATCCTATCCTACACCAAATCCCAATGTCCCTTACCCATATCCCCCATGCCATCCACACCAACCAAACCACCCCGTAAATCCATCTTTTCCCCTGAACTTCCCTCCATAGACCTAACACGCTCTCCTACCCCACCGAAAATTGTTTGCTCCATTCCTCTTGACCAATCTTTGCCCCTTCAACCCCCTTCCAGCTCCATTCCTTCTAGCCAGCCTAAATCGGAGAAGCTCCAAGACACTACAGTAAAGCGTCCAACACAGAAACGTAAGCGCGTTAAAGCCCCTGCTGGCAAGGGTAAAAAATGCGATTACGCTCGGTTTTCAAGTGTGTTTGGGGTGTTGTGTTGTCAGAACCTTGCCTGTGCAGAAGGGGATCGCTGCCAACGACACCTCAAAAGTACAGTCAAATTTCGGCAATTCAAACCCTACACTCTTAATATTAGGCCTAAAACGTCCAAGTTCAGACATCCCCACGGCCCGCAACCGCGTGATATTAGAAGGCTAAAGGTTGATGAAAAATATTATTTTATTGGTCAAACCTATGGAGCGGGTAATAAGAAAGTAGAAATTGTTGTAAAAGGCGAAGGCCGTCTTTGTACAATGCAAGTACCACCTCGGATGGTACAAAGAGAATTTTTCATCCCTAATACGACGGGAAGGATGCCAAACCGTGTGGGAAATGGACTAGGACATGGGCCCACTAAAAAAAAAATCAAAATTGTTAGGTTGTGTTGGACAATATTTAAAAGTCTTTTTCCAAATTATTTTTCCAAATTTAGTCTTAACCCTCTTAAAGTAAGGGAGAGGGGTATTATACAAGTCAAGTAATAAAAAAAAACATTTGACTTGTATAATACTTTAACCTGGCGGTGATGTAAAGTCACTGGGACAATCTCAAACCGTGTCCTTGAGGGTGAAGACTAAGTTACAAAAATCTTTAACAAATAAAAACTTACCTCCAAACACTTGTAGCTTGCTATAAGTGTTTGGAGGTAAAAATTTTTCAAAGTTTAAACGACCTTGACCCACATAAATTACTGTTAAAAGTAAAGTGCTAACCTTACAACTAATGTCGTGTATCACGTGATACCCCCAACTTTAACGCTCTTAATAAGCTTGTATGAGCCGTTCATTTGCTTCAGTCTGTTTCTGTACTCCGTGGTAAACATGTCACGGTACAATTACAAAGGTGGTGACTTCTTGATAGATCAACACAATGCTTGGGAAGTGCTAAATCGGCATAGAATGGAAGTTGAATATTGTATAAGACGAGATGGGTCTACATTTTATCTATGTATTATAAACAACCAAACTCATAAGTATGAACACTGGACAAAAATTAATTATAACAACATAGATGAGCTGTTTGCTTGGGTTTTTGAGGTGTGTAAAGGTATTGAAGAAACCAAAATGATGGGTGTGCTAAAGGTATGTAAAACCGATGACCGCGAAGACTAAGGGAAATTTATTGGAAGTCCTTAAGCCCCCCCCATAACCCCCACCCCCTCCCCCACCCCCTCCCCCACCCCGCCCCCCACCACTACAAATAGGTATATATAGGAGTGGTAATCCACTGTCCGCTCATTCAGCTTGCAACCGTTAAGCCGAACGCCATGTCTTCAGCTTCTTCTTCTAACTTCACCTCAGGTGTTGGGCCAATCCGATCGGGGCCTTCATCAAGGAGTCGTGTCCGGTTCTCCGGCTTTGGTTCTGTGAGGAAGGAGTTGCGAAGCAGCGGAGCCTCTCAACCAACCACGACGGACGCATCAACTCAGACTTCACCAAGCATCATCGAGTGGTACAATGAAGTCATAGTGCAAAGGGACAGAATGCTAGAGAATACTCGCAGTGAGCTACTTCATATCCGGAGTAAATGGGAAAAACTAATTAGGAAGTGTGAAAGCCTGTTGGACAGTGATGATAGTGAGGATGAGAGTGGATAGGTGTGTGGGTAAAGACTTGGACTGGGACTTGTGTGTTTGTATGAATGTGTGCGTGAATGTGAAATACAGAGCGGGGGATAGATCACTCTGTGGCAATGGACTAACATGCCATTTAGTGATCTATCCCCCGTTCTGGTAATGTTTTTGGATGGCCTTGACCCACTTGACCAAGGCTAGCCAGTACCCCCACCACTGATAAGTGTATATATACGGGTATTGATGTGCAGTTTGGTTATTCTGCTTTGTACCGCTTAGCTGAATACTACACTTTTAACATGGCTTTCAACTCTCGGGCTTCTTCTTCTTCAAGAAGGCGTGCTGCCAACGTCCTGCCTGCTACTCGTGGACCTGCTCGACCATTCCATAGCATAACTGTTGCTCGGGCAAACGCCTGCAAAGCTCCGATGCTACGGACCCTGCTGGAGGTGAGTCGAGACGGGCAAGGCTTGCTTAGTCCTGGTCAACGGCAGGAGCAAGAGAGGCGTATGGCATACTTTAAGCTGCAGGGTGTAGTTCCCAGCTTGAAGTTAGGCGACCCAAGAGTAGCAAGTGTCACCGAGGCAGCGGACTACATATCACACCTCCACACTGTTTTGGAAGTGAAGGACCAACAAATTGAAAAACTAAAAGAACAATTAAAACAATTTAACTTTAACCCGATGGAGTTTGTGGAGGCAGTGATGAGTGATAGTGATGATGAAGGAAGTGAATATATATTAGGTATGTAATGAAAGACTTGGACAGGGACATGTGTGTGTGTGTGTGTGTGTGTGTGTGTGTGTGTGTGTAGAATACAGAGCGGGGGATAGACTACTTTGCGGCAATGGACTAGCATGCTGCTTAGTGGTCTATCCCCCGCTCAAAGGGTACTTTTGAATGACCTTGACCCACTTTAAACGAAGGACAACCGGTTAACTGGTATAAAAGAGGGGGTCTGTACATCCCGACTTCATTCTGCTTTGGACCTTCCAGTGGAACGCTAGAAAATGAGTGGATCACTGATCATTGGTAAGGAGTGGGAGTATGTGACCATAAACTATTTAAATTGTAGAGGGATGTTGAAGAAGGTGTACGATATTGTTAAAAGAATGGTTGTTGAAGAAGGTAGGGTAGTGATTGTAGCGTGGAAGAAGAAGCAGTATACAGGACAACAAGTGAGAGCAAGTGACTTTGGGGGGAATAGTGTGTTTCAAATTGGACGAGCGAACTTGGTTAATTTGGACATTGTGTTTTGGGATTTGGAAAGGTTAATTGAAAATAGCGGCAAACATGGGGAACTCTTAATTGGCAGGGAGGACAGAGTATATGACTAAGTGTAAAAGACTGGGGGCTTATGTGTGTAAAGACTAGGACTTGTGTGGAATACAGAGCGGGGGATAAATCACTTTGCGGCAATGGACTAGCATGCTGCTTAGTGGTCTATCCCCCGCTCAAAGGGTATTATTGGATGGCCTTGACCCATATAAAGGTAGAAGGGGAATGAGTAATGGGAGGGGGAAATTGGTATATATGTAGGACTGATGAATAAAGCATTTAGTCAAGCATTTGTCTAGACACTATCAACAACAATGGAGAGCTTCAGTGTTGAGTTCATCCTCTTGGAAGAAGACATCAACGAAGTGGTGGAACTTATAGAGGATAAGACCAGCCAGGGCACATTGGAACTTGTGAATTGCGAACCGTTGGACAATGCCGCAATCGATAAGATTGCATATTTCATGATGCATTTGTATAACGAACAAACAACCAATATGGAGTTTGTGCAGTACCTTTATCAAAACCAAGTAAACGTGCGAGTGACAATTACTTGGTGGCAGTAATAATAAAGTGTAACATATGGATGTGGACTTGGATGTGGACTTGGACTTGAGTGTGGTCTGCGGAATAGAGCGGGGGATAGATCACTTTGCGGCAATGGACTAGCATGCTGCTTAGTGGTCTATCCCCCGTCAAAGGGTATCTTTACGTGACCTTGACCCACATAAAATGTATAGTTGGTGGGGGTATAAAAAGGGCAAACCAATTGGATAGATACACCACTTTCATACCATGGCTCCACTTGACAACACCGTGTTCCACCGCGACAGAATTCTTTCAATTCTGGAGGTAATACCTGTAGAAGTTATAGAAGCAGAGGACCAACTACCTGCGGTTGACCAGGAAGAGAAGGAGGAAGAAATTATGGATATTGAAACGGACTCTGACGAAGCTGGTTTAACGGATAATGAAATGGACTTGCACGCCTACGAAACATTAGAGTCATCATCTGAGTCGGAAATTGAAGAAGAAGAAGAACAAGACACTCCTCATCGTCCACTGGATAGGACGTTAGTAGCCAGAAGAATTATGTATTGTCATCGCTACCTATTTCGTGATGAGAATGATTCCGACTCTGATGGTGATGTTTCACCTTTTTAAAAAGTTTAAACAAAAAAGTTAAAAAAAGAATGTGAGCGGGGGATAGAGCACTTTGTAGTAAATGATGCTGCTTAGTGCTCTATCCCCCGCTCAAAATAATAATTCCAAATGACCTTGACCTATATAAATTTTGCTCAAACAGACGTCTTTAAAAAAACTTGTACAAATTATTGAATCTAGACCAAATATCATCAATTTTTCAAGCCTACTGATAAATGTATTACAAACGGTTGTGTAAAGGCTAAATTTAGCACATGAGTGATAACCTGTTTCTATATGACGTCACTTTCCCCACCTATCTGCCTCGGATATAAAGGGTCCCGGTGGAGCGCGCTGCTCATTATTGCGTGGACATTCACAGAGTGTGCATTCAAAGCCAAACTGTTTGAAATGGCTCTTTGCGACATTTGTGGGGAAATCTTTCAAGACGAAGATCTTTTCACCCTACACAGAGAATTACATGAAGACGAAGATAGAAAAGAAGATATTACCATGGATGAAATAGACTTAGACTCAATTGACCGGTTTTTGGAAGAGCACCAGAAGCAGACGGACTACTGGGACAGCTATCTACAGCAAATGCAAAGAAGAAGACCTAGTGTGATACAATTTGCTGGTGCTGGACCATCTACTGCTACAAGACCTATTGAAGAAGAGGACACCGAAGAAGAGGATATGGAAGAAGAAGAACTGGAAGATGTAAGACAACTGCGCACCACGGCCTTGCCAGGACGAGTTGTAACACATTTCAAAATTAATAACGTTCAATTGGAACTGGAAACATTCATAACCCAGGCTAAGGAACTTGTTGGTCAAACTTTGAGGGAAGAACTACAAAGGCTAAATTTTATTAAATTTGGAATGGTGTTAGAGGCTATGTTTAACAACACTGATGGTGAAACAGCATTGAGAGCATTCATTACCAAAAATCGAACCCTTACCTTCACCTCCGACATTGATGATATTATTGAAGAATGCTTGGAGGAACTTATAACCAAACTCCAAGAACATGAAGGAAGAGGATCTGGATGGACTTTGTCATCAATTGAAGGTATGGATGTTAGGGTTCATAAACATGGATATGGTTTAAGAGGTAGTAGTTTTATCCCTCTACCAAAGAAAATCCAAAACACTAACTCGTGAAGAAATGTTCAAAATGAGGGTAATGAATGTTTCAAGTATGCAATGTTAACCAAGTATGTTAAAAACAATCCTTGTAGAGTTGGTAGAGAATACTACGAGAATGAACACCGCTACAACTTTCAAGGTCTTACTTACCCAGTTACTTTAAAAGATATTGACAAATTTGAAAAGAAAAATCCTGGCGTTTCAGTCAATGTTTTTGGTCTGGATGATTCGAACAACGTTTATCCTTTGCGGGTAGTAAAGGTTGAGCAAAGAAACCACACGGATTTGCTATTGATAACTAAGGGTGAAATTTCCCATTATGTATGGATAAAGGACTTTGAAGCCTTAGTTGTAAAACAATTGACCAAAAGAGTAAATAGGATTACAGTTTGCAAGAGATGTTTCTGCTTTTCTTGGAAAGATTCAAGACGTGGAGGATTGGACTGGTTATTGGAACATAAAAGACTTTGCAACGAGAACTATGAAGTAAAGATAAGTCTTCCACCGCCTACCCGAGCTTCAATACAATTTAACAAGACAGTTCACCAATACCGAATTCCACTAGTGGTCTACGCAGACTTTGAATCAACGTTAGTACCACAGGAGCTGCCGGACGGCGAAGTGACTAGAAGAACAAAATATCAGTTGCATCAACCCAACAGTTTTTGTTTACTAGTTAAATCAACCTTGTCTGAAAACCAATTGCAAGACTATGGTTTAACATCCACTCCAATACTCTACCGTGGTGAAGAAGCCGCTAAGTATTTTGTAGACCAACTGTACGATATTGCTGGAAAGGTTCAACGCTTGTTCAGTAATATTGTACCTATGGAACCTTTAAACCAAAATCAACAAGAAGAATACAACGTAGCGACAAGATGCTATTTATGCAAGAAGATGTTCAGTGAAGAAAATCCAAAAGTAAGAGATCACGATCACCTGACAGGGTTATACAGAGGAGCTGCTTGTAATTCATGCAATATAAATTACAAACTGCCAAACTTTATTCCTGTCGTTTTACACAATCTTAGCGGCTACGACTCCCACTTTATTATTCCAGAGTTAGGAAGAGATGACGGTAAAATTGATGTTCTTGCTACAACATTGGAAAAGTACATCAGCTTTTCAAAAACAGTAGGTAAAATTAAACTTCGCTTCGTAGACTCTTACAGATTTATGCCATCTAGTTTAGCCAAATTGTCAGAGAACCTAAGAAGAGAAGACTTAAAAGAAACCAGCAAAATTGTATCTGAAGATAAATTGGACCTAGTATTACGGAAAGGAGTTTTCCCCTATGATTATATAACATCTACAGAAAAGTTTGAAGAAACCAGTCTGCCACCGATTGAAGCATTCAACAGCAAATTAAACGAAAGTGAAATTTCCGTTGAAGACTACAATCATGCTTGTAATGTTTGGAACCAACTAAACATTCAAACCTTAGGGGAATATTCTGATTTTTATATAAAATTGGACGTAACTCTGCTGTGCGATGTGATGGAAGAATTTCGAAACACCTGCTTCTCCGCCTATGGACTGGACCCTCTACACTCGTACACATCTCCAGGATTAGCATGGCAAGCTATGCTAAAGTCAACCAACTGTCGACTGGAACTTCTAACGGATATTGATATGGTGCTCATGATGGAATCTGGTGTACGGGGTGGTTTGACACAAGCTGTAACACGTCATGTCAAAGCCAACAACAAGTACATCCCCGGCTTCGACGAGCAACAACCATCGGTCTACCTTGGCTACTTTGACGCAAACAACCTTTATGGTTGGGCAATGTCAAATCCGCTTCCCTACGCTGACTTCAAATGGATCGACCCGGCCACCATCGGAGACATCTCACAGATTCCAAAGGATGGTCCAAAAGGCTATATTTTGGACTGTGATTTTGAATACCCGGAGCACCTTCATGACCATCACTACGACTTGCCTCTCCTAGCCAAGACTGAAGTTTCACCGACAGGAAGATGGCCAAAATTGATGATGACCTTGGAGAATAAAGATCGGTATGTGGCTCACTACTGGGTAGTTCAACAGGCTCTTGAATTGGGTCTACGTATAGTGAGAATTCATAGAGCAATTGAATTCACCCAGTCTTGTTGGTTGAAACCATATATTGATTCCAACACTACAAGAAGAGCTGCAGCGACAACAGCATTTGAAAAGGACTTCTATAAATTAATGAACAACGCCACCTTTGGAAAAACCTTGGAGAACAAAAGAAAACACAAAAATGTAAAATTAGTGAGTGATCCTAGGAAATTGGAAAAATTAGTGCAAAAACCAAATTTTGGAACATCCATGATTATAAACGAAAATCTAGTCGCTGTCAGTATGAAGAAAACAACAATAGTCATGGACCGTCCGTTATACATAGGTATGTCGATTTTGGACATCAGTAAAACCCTGATGTATGATTTCCATTATAACAAAATGGTTAAACACTACGGAAGGGAAAACATTGGAGTCGCATACATGGATACGGACGCGTTTATCTACTGGATAAAGACTTTGGACATGTATGAAGACCTAAGGACTTTTCCATACAAAGAAGATTTCGACTTTTCTGACTATCCGAAGAACCATCCAAATTTTAATGAAAGAAATAAAAAAGTAATTGGAAAATTCAAAGATGAAGCAAATGGAATGCCTTTAGAAGAAATAGTGGCGCTGATGGCGAAATTGTATTCATTTAAGATGTACCACGAGAACAACACACCGACAGTCAAGAAAGCAAAAGGAGTGAAGACATCTTATTTGAAAAAACACGTGACATTTGACCACTACAAGACTTGTTTATTTGAAGATACTACGATATCAGCAACATTCAACAATATCCGAAGCTTCAAGCATCAAGTCTACAGTGTCACCGAAATTAAAAAAGCGCTGTCAGCTCGGGATGATAAAAGACACATTATGCCCGACAAAATCCACACTCTTCCTTTTGGCCACTACTCTCTAAACCCTATCAACTTGTAACCTATTCTTCGTCCTTCTACAACTTCGACCTTATTCCTTTTTCCTTCCGTAAAAAAAAAATGGGGAACACGGCAAGGCAAACGCCGTGTTCCCCATTTTTTTACACAAGTTTGGATGACCTTGACCTATATAAATGATGTGAATATTTAAGACAACATTCATTGTGATTATACATGTGACACAACAAACATTGAAACCTGCAATATGAAGGACTTGAAGCAACAAATTGTCAACGAACTTCATAAACCTGCAAGAAGAAAGTTTCCACGAAGAAATACGGTGATAAAAGGGATTAATGATTTATATCAAGCGGATTTAATCGAAATGATTCCTTATAGCAAACAAAATAAAGGATATAAATACATATTGACTGTTATTAACTGTTTTTCAAAAATGGCTGATGCTTTACCGTTAAAAGATAAAAGCGGCAAAAGTGTTACAAAAGCAATGGAAATAGCTATACAAAGAGACAAACATACTATTAAACATTTACAAACAGATGATGGAAATGAATATTTTAATAAGGAATTTGCAAATTTAATGAAAAAACACAATATAAACCATTACTCAACCAATTCAGAAGTAAAAGCCTCAATAATCGAAAGATTCAACAGAACTTTAAAAAGTGCAATGTATAAAATGTTTTCCAACAGAGGATCGCACATATGGATTGATATGTTACCAAAACTTATAAACGATTACAATAACAAATTTCATAGAACTATCGGGATGAAACCAAACCAAGTAACTAGTAAAAATGAAAACCTTGTATTAAAACGTATAAAAACGAATACTAAACCAAAAGTTGAAAAACTAAAGCCTAAAAAATTTAATGTGGGTGATAAAGTGCGAATAAGTAAATATAAAGGTGTATTCAGTAAAAGATACCTGCCAAATTGGACCAATGAGGTTTTTACTGTATTCAAAGTACAACCTACAGTACCTGAGACATATATTTTAAAAGATAATAAAGGACAATTGCTTGAAGGAGGGTTTTATGGACATGAAATGTTAAAATCAACAGTAGGCGATGTATATTTAGTTGAAAAGGTGTTGCAACGGAAAAAAAGATAAGGTCAAAGTACGATGGTTAGGATTTAATAAGACGGAAGATTCTTGGATACCTAAAAAGGATTTGATATAACGATAGAGAATCATTTTAGGTTGAACCATTACAAAGGATGGAGATAGTACCACAAAAAGAGAGTTTTACTATTAATAATATAGATGAACTCACAGTGGATAATTCAGAATTCAATAGTGGGAAACATGGCAATTTGTTACCAAACACCGTTCGTTGTCTGGTTACCGGACCTTCCAACTGTGGAAAAACTAATGTAGTATTCAATTTGATTACAAACCCTAAAGGATTACGTTTTAACAATCTATATGTATTTTCAAAATCACTACAACAACCAAAGTATCAATTATTGGAAAAGATACTGACTAATGTACCTGAAGTTAAATATTTAAAGTTTAATGCAAGCGAGAGTGTCATGCAACCACAAGAAGCTAAACCATTCTCCGTGTTCATATTCGACGATGTATCTTGTGAAAACCAAAACACAATAAGAAATTACTTCGCTATGGGTCGACATAACAACATAGATAGCATTTATATTGGTCAAACTTACAGCAAAATACCAAAACAACTCATTAGAGACAATGCAAACATGTTAATTGTATTTAAACAGGACGAAACCAACCTAAAACATATATATTTTGATCATGTAAATGCGGATATGACATTTAAACGATTTAAAGAGTTATGTGGAAAGGCTTGGGCTGAAAAGTATGGGTTCCTAACAATTATGAAGGAACAACCGCTAAACAATGGTCGATACAGGATAGGATTTGATAAATTTATATTAATACATTGAACGTGGTATAAAACATTCATTGTTGTACAACACGTCTTGCTACAAACATGGTTAACCAAGAAAAATTAGTAAAAGAGATAAAATCACTTAGTGATTCTATTCGGGCTAAAAACAGAGCATTGAAACTAGGTATTAGCGAGAGGGAGAAATTCCTTGAATCTACTTTTAAACCTATTACTGAACCCTTGAAACAATTAAACAAAAAATTTGCTAAACCCGTTTTGGAAGGAGATGCAATTGCACCTATTACAAAGTTTGAAAGAGAAAATGTAAAATCAGAAGATTTTAGTGATGAAGACCTGGAATCCTCTACATATAGTGGTTTTACCGGTGGAGAACCTGAAAGAGAGCTAGAATCACCAGACTATAGTGGTATAAGAGAATTATATGAAGTAAAAGCTAAAAGAGGACATGAAGATGTATCAACTGCTAGTGAAGAGGAAAAAGAAGAAGAAGCAAGGGAAGGTCCGTCAAACATAAGCTTGTTGGGTGAAAACATTCATAACAAAGGACCTTTAGGAAGGAAATACATGATAAAAATGTTAGCTGGAATAAATCCTAATAAAAACTACCATAGTTATGGAGTAAGATTAACAGAAGGAGGTTTAATGGTTGGTAATAGCCCGGTAAACATTGATGAAGATGATAATATTATTGTTGGTAATCAAAGATATAAGGGCACAAGAGGATTATTTGAATTATTATTTGAAAAAAAGCCTTTAGAATTGTTAGTTAAAGAAGAAGACATGGAAGCATATAAACAGATTTTGGAACACACCAATGCCTACAGGAGAAAATATTTAGCTGACCAACCAGTTTTTAGATCTAGGTCTTTAAAATATAGAGTATTTGTATCCAAGTTAATACCAACAACGAGAAGACAACCAATGCCGATAATGCCAAGAAAACCTGTAAAACGAAGGTTTGTGTCATCCACTTTGGATATAAGTGCTCCAGAACCAAGAAAAAGAAACAAATCTGTTACAGGTACAGGTTTAATGAAGAAACTATATAGCACAAATGTGATTTATTACAATAATATCAATAAATTGGTGGATAGAATGAAACTACTACATGAAGCTAAAGAAGCGGGTCATACTGGATTGGAAAACGAATGGGTGGCTTTAGTGGATGAACTCCGAAACCGTGGGGTAATGTCATAAAAATGCGTTACTCCCTAGATTACTATTCAGTTGCACCATGAGTGTCGACAAGTTCGGACGGTATTCCGCAGATGGATTATATTATGCGAATAGTTTAAAAAGAAGTGCTGGTTTACCACAAACACCTGAAGGAGGTTATGATATTAGTAATAAAAGGTTAAAAAACATAAAAGATCCCACAGACGAAAATGATGCAATAAATTTAAAAATATTAAAGGAAAAGATATCGCCAACATTAAGATTACAAAATAACACATATGACGCAGAAGATCATAGAATTATCAACGTTGGTAAACCAAATCAAAACGGTGATGCAATAAACAAAGGTTATTTGTCATCTGAATTAAAAAATACGTTAAAATTCAATGGGAAAACGTATAGTGCTAACAATAAACGTATATTCAACGTAGATGACCCTAAAGATGCAAAAGACAGCGTAAATAGACGCTATTTACATTCCTTGATACCTGAAAAGGCAAAAGATGGATTTTCTTTTTATAAATTTGTTATTAATGATATAGGTTATCCGAAAACTGAAAACGATGCTGTAAATCTAAAATATATTAAAGATCATTGTATCATACGTGATGTAGGGGTTATAGATTGTTTTGGTAATTGTTTAGCAAATGTTAAAGATGGTTCGGCGCCATCAGATGGTGCAACAGTGGGTCAAATGATGGAAACCTTAAAACAAGAAACATCTGGATTTGTAAAACAAGACCAAGTAGTAACGCGGAAAGGGGATGTATTTGTGCAGGGAAATGAAAAGTTTACATTACTTGAAGAAAAGAGTAATGTTATTGATGGTCTTTCAGTAAAAAAGAATATTTGGGATGGTAAAGGAAAACAATTGATACATGTGGCACCCGCTACAGTAAGTGGTAATGTTGTTACTTTTGAACAGATAATACAATTAGAGCCGGGTAAAGAAAGATGGTGGAATTGTGGTAACAAACAATTAGCAGATGTTAAAGACCCTAATCATGCAGACCATGCTGTAACTGTTAATTTCCTTATTAAAGTGGTAGGTAATTTATTATTTGATGTGCACAATTATATTGCAGGTAAAACATATACACCGCTTGATGAAAACACAAGAGGAACATGGATAAAACAAGACATTGTTAATAAATACTTTTATAATCCTAAAACGCAAAAATTTAGAACCTCACACATTGGAAATTGGGGTACTTTTGATATAAATTAAATAACTTAACAAATAACTTCATTTATGTTCAACTCCTCATAGAGGAAACACATAAGTTGTGAATTGCAATTATAAAAGACAATAATGACATTTCAGCATATCAGTCTAAATCGAGACATTGCGAGGAAAGGAAGTGGGATCACATCCACAGCGGTTTCTCTGTTAAGTAAAGCTTTAAAACGAATTCCAGTAGGATCCATAGTAAACAGAGCAATAGACGCATTACCATACGAATTTCATATACCGGGAGGTTATCAGTATTGCGGACCAGGAACTAAATTGAAAAAACGACTGGAAAGAGGCGATCCTGGCATAAACAAGTTAGATCAGGCTTGTAAAGAACACGATATCGCATATTCTACGTTTGCCGATTCAAAAAATAGATCGATAGCAGACAAAAAGCTTGCGGACATAGCTTGGCAACGAGTAAAGTCAAGTGACGCTAGCATAGCAGAAAAAGCAGCAGCTTTAGCAGTAACAGCAGGTATGAAGGCTAAAACAGCAGTAGGAGGTGGGAGAAGGAGGAGAAGAAGGGTAAAAAGGAGGTCAACCGCAAGAAAACATGGAGGAAATATAAGAAGAACACGACGATCTAGCAGAAAAGGCAGAAAGAAGCCCACCGTGTGGTCAATGGTAAAAAACGGGGCAGGTCTTTACCTAAGACCTTATCGTGCGTATTAAATGAAAGAAATCAATTGGTTATACCACATAAAGCATTAACCAATATTGAATTATTTAAATATATTTCCTGTTTAAAAATACCATTTTTCCGCGGTGTATTCATGAAAGACAGTTTACCAAAGAAAATGTGGCAAAATGAGACTGGAATTGTAAATTTGGATAATACTGAAGGGCCTGGCACCCATTGGGTTTGCTATAAGAAACTAAATAACAATGTATATTATTTTGATAGTTTCGGTAATCTACCACCACCAAAAGAACTTCAAGATTATTTTAAATCTGCTAAAAACATATATTATAACTATAAAAGAGAACAACCTGATAATACTTCAATATGCGGCCATTTATGTTTGGAATTTCTAGCTAAAAGTATCAGTCACTATTGAGATTCTTCCTATACGGTATCATTAACAGGAAAATCGTCCACTTTACGAAGTATCCTTTTTCCAGCGTTACGCTTGCAAAAAGGAAGGTTTTGGGAGGCGGCACTATTGGATTTTACAACTTACAACTCTATTCCCAATGTTACGGAAGGTAAAAATAACGTATTGCATTATTATAAGGGAAAAGATGCCAGTGGGAAGTTTACAGACTTACAAGAGTGCAGGTTACCCACAGGTTCTTATGAAATTGATCATATAAATGAATTTTTGCAAACTAAAATGGGAAAAGACAATATAACATTAAAAGGTAATAATAATACGATGAAAGCTGAAATTACTTCCAAATATTATATAGATTTTACTCAACCAAACTCAATTGGTGATTTATTAGGATTTTCCAACGATGAGCCTGTTTTAGAACCAGATGTAACACATTCCGGTAAGAAAACAGTAACAATATTAAAAGTCAATAGTATAGACATAACTTGTAACATTATACAAGGAGCTTACAGGGATGGGGCTAACACCCATATCATACATACATTTTACCCAAGTGTACCACCTGGATTTAAAATTGTTGAAAAGCCACAAAACCTGGTATATCTACCGTTGAACACCACTTTCATTTCAGACATCGTGTTGAGCGTATTGGATCAAGACGGTAACTTGGTAGACTTCAGAGAAGAGCCTATTACGATTAGATTACATTTAAAATCGACACTTTAATACAAAAACCATGGGTCTAACATTTAAAAGCGAACAACCTACGGGTAACCGCATTAGTAGCTCTTCAGCTGTGGAGGAGTTAACACGCGAGAACATTCGTTTCTTAGAGAGAGTTGGATTAAAATTAACCGATTATGGATATACTGGATATAGCGCAGGGTCCAACATTCGACGAAACCCTATGGGAAAAAGAATATCACACCCACAACCCTTACACTTCATCGAAATTAAACAATAACGATGAAATTCGTATTCCCATACAACATCAAGACATTTACACACTACCATGTGAAAGTTACTTGTATATTGAAGGAAAAGTTACTAAAAAGGATGGTACTACTGCTGGTACAACAGTTCCATTTATAAATAATCCTATGGCTTTCCTGTTTGATGAGATTAGATATGAAATATCAGGTGTAACAGTTGATTCTACTAAAAAAGTAGGTATTACAACGACTTTAAAAGGACTAACATCTATAACACCCAATGAAACCAATTTACTTAAACCTGCCGGATGGGTATTACCTACAATTGACACGATCACTCCAAATTCAGATGGATATTTTGATTTTCATATTCCATTACGTTTGTTGCTTGGTTTTGCTGAAGATTATAGGAAAATAATATTAAACGTTAAACAAGAATTAGTTTTGTTAAGGTCTTCTAACGATAAAGACATTATTAAAGCTGCAGATAATACAACTGATGCAAACCTAGAATGGAAATTAAAATTAGACAAAATTGTATGGAGAGTTCCACATGTTAAATTAGCTGACGAGCATAGAATGCTACTTTTAAGAAAATTAAAAGCCGATCGTGATATTGTTATTCCATTTAGAAGTTGGGAATTCCATGAACATCAGAGTTTACCTACTACGGATCGACACACTTGGACTGTTAAAACATCAAATTATGTAGAACGAGCCAGGTATATTATATTTGGTTTACAAACAGGTAGAAGAGACGACATCACTAAACATGCAGGACAATTTGATCATTGTGACTTGAAAAATATTAAAGTTTATTTAAATTCACAATTCTTTCCATACGACAATTTAAATGTGTCATTCACTAAGAAGAAATACAGTATATTGTACGATATGTACGCGAAATTCCAAAGTTCATATTACGGTAAAGCAAATACACCTTTATTATCACCTTCAAAATATTTCGATGCCTACCCAATAGTTGTAATTGATTGTTCTAAACAAAATGAATCAGTAAAATCATCAAGTGTGGATATAAAAATAGAAATGGAATTCAACGCGGCTATACCGGCTAATACAACTGCATACTGTTTAATTCTACATGATAAAATTGTAACATACACACCTTTAACTGGAATTGTTAAGAATGTACTGTAAAAAACGGTTTTGTTTCATTCCGCGAGTATAAAAGCAGAGCGTACAGGCCGCTCCTCATCAGTTTGTTGCCTACTGTTGTATGGGTAGCATCGTATTCAATATGGCTTCTCCTAGTGGTACACCTGAAAATGTGGTAGATATTGAGAAGGAGATATCTGAGTTTTTAGATCCTCAAGGTCACCAGGAAGGAGGTGAACAAAACGTTTGCGGACAACTTCACGCCAGTAATAATGTTGAAGAAAAAGGTAAAAGAAGAAAGAATATACAAAAGAGAAAAAGGGATATTGAAGATAATATTTCTCCAAACATATTGAGTGAGGTATTTTTGCGAATATTTTACCCAATCTCTTCCAGTTTGGACAAAAGTGTTTTAATCGGTGTTATGAAATCTACAGATTATTCCCCTACTGTAATTTTAACTCATGGACCCAAAATGATTTTGTTTACGGACAGTGCTTGGGAATCATTTATGAAACACTTGCATCTGCTAGAATGCTATTTAAGTAGTAACATGTTTGGAAGAAAGACAAGAGTAGGACTTTTGGATTCAAATGTGGAAATCGATATTATTAAACAACGTGGTGATCATCAGCTGCGGTTTAGAGACACAACAAGACATGATAACAAAATTCAACTTAATCGAGAGGAGTTTTTCATTTTAACTTGTGCTACTGAACCTATAACAAGATACTTGAGACAACTGGTGTTTTCAAGTTCGATTATTAAAGATTATCTGGAAGACACTTTGGACAAACAACCGGACGCACCTATAATATACGGACCTGTGGATACTTCTATATTTAATAGAGTTCCTCATGAAGTACAGATGTGGAGACAATTGGAAAAGTACGCTCAACTACATAAGAAATCAGTAAAACAGGAAGAAGAGGAAGATGGAGGAGAAGAATCAAGTGTTAGTGATGAAAACGAAAACAAGGAAAATATAAAGATGGAAACTTAAATGACAATGGTTAGTTTTTAAAACAATAACAAACTTTTTGTGGGGTTAGGCCTATTGGGGACGGTGCCCACGTTAAATATACACCAACGCGCCAACAACTGTACGGCCTGGTATAAAAGTAGTACCTGCCGTGGTGTGGAAATCAGTTGACCTCCTGACTTCGTAATGAGCAGACGTGTGGCCTTCAAAATGGACAAGGGAGAAGAAGAACAAGTAAAGTCCAAGCCTGGTATTATTGAGTTTCAAGCGTTTCGTGGTAATGATGATAGATTCATTATAAAAGAACTTGTGTTTTTGGACATGAATACAAGTGTTCCTTATTCGTTTTTATTTAAACCACCATGTTCTTATTCATCTTTAACTAGTAAAGCCGCTACTACCAACAGATGGATTTCAAAACACTTCCATCATATCGATTGGTATGATGGTTTTACAAGTTACACGGACTTGTATCACATTATGCATCATTTTTCAGACAAGTTTACCAATATTTACACAAAGGGGCTGGATAAGAAAAGATGGATCGAAGGATTTACTCATGTTCCGGTTAATGATGTGGAATTGGATAAGAATTATCAATACATGCTGGAAACAATATGTATTTGTACAAAAAGCCCAGAACATGATAAAGATAGACATTGCGCTTTGAAACATGCCTATAAGCTCGCCTCTTACCTTCAAAGTGGGGAAGTGGGGAGTGGTGGGGTAACGGAGAGTATATAAGTGAGGAGCAGACCAGGACCTGGCATGAGTATTACTCGAGATTCCGAGACGACAACATCTCCGAGCAAGAAGACGATCTGTAACCTGACTATGGCATCTCACCAGTTCCTTCAGACTTTGGTCGAGCAGTTCAATGCTCACTCCAAGTCAACAATATTACCTGTGAAGAAGTGCTCTGAACTAAAAGATGAAAAGCACTACATAATCCATGCTATGAAGAAGATGGAGACTACAGTTGGGGAGGCCATCTGCTGCAGTCTCAGCGAGGCACCGTTTACTCCGGGGATGAGCCCAAGTTCCAGGTGTACCTGCCCAAGAGATTCGTCCATCTTCTACAAAACGAGGATCTTCGCTCCATTCAACCCGGCTGTCTATACCTGGTGTCCCACGGCTGCACGGGTAGCAATTCTACAGAGTTGACCATCCACATCGCTGACAAGCAGCAGTGTTAGATTTAAGTTTTATTATTGTACATATGTTATTGTAATGTTTTATAAATAAATAAATCATAAAAGACAAAAAAACAATAAAAAGAAAAAACAAAAAAATTCAACATATCAATATGTGACAGGTTTGTCACATATTGATATGTTGCATTTTTTTTTAAACTTCGCGGGTGACCTTGACCTTTGACCTTTGCATTTCACAATTACCCCCACTACCGTAATTACCCCCACTACCGCACTAGGATTCAAACCTGCTTGGATGCGAAAAACGGTCAGTCTGTTGCCAACTAGCAAACGATGAGCACCTTGTACGAGCTTTGCTTACAACAAGTTATAACTGATGCATCTTTATTCCAAACGGCTTTACAAGATAATATCCCTATAACAGTAAAGCAGGATATCGAAGAGTACAAGAAAGATAATAGAGGGTATTCGGGATACTCCTGGTATAGGTTCCAAGACGGGGAAAAGTTTTGTAGGCCTTGTGGCGATGCTGCCGTCAGAGACCTTCGACGGTTCGTACAGGAAGGTGGTAGAAAACAGTTCGGATTTCTAGCACCGATGTTTAGATTTGAAAACTACAAGGACACCTGTGCTATTTGTTCCATCCCATTGTATCGATGGAAAAAATTTAGAAGTGTTTAATTGGATCTTCCATACCCCCACCACCATTACCCCCACCACTTTTTCATGTACCTCCAAACGCTGTGCCTCGGCTTCATTTCTACTCCAGCAGCCAACCTAGCAACATCAGGATGTCTCTGAACGTCAGTTGCGCAAGTTACGAGGAGGTGAGCATCAAGACTCAGCAGGAGCTAAACGACTTGTACAAGGAGTTGCAGCTGATGGTGGCACGAGGCTACCGTATAAACGTGCAAGTTTACGCTTGCAATATACGGAAATATACGGCAGTCAAAGGAAGAGCCTGGACACTCCTCAACGGCTTCCTCACCGGCGTCGATGAAGACCGAGCCAGACAACTTGGACTACTTTAGCTGACTAGCAGTTGTATTTCTTGTTCTAACCATTGTAGAATATGTTTATTTTTTCATTATATTAAAGAAATAAAAGAGCAAAAACACCTATCTTGTTACTGACATATGAGCTCAGTAACAAGATAGGTTTTTTAAAACTCCGTTTGGATGACCTTGAAACTTCCCCCACTACTCCACCACGCCCCCCACCACTTCACCATGTTCCTGCATGAGCATCACATCAACCGTCATTCCTTGTCCGACAAGCAACCATGGCAGACAACACCATCAGCCAAGCTGACTCCACAACTGATGTTGGTACAAGTACTGGTTGGACACTGTCAATTGATAGTGTACATTATTTGGAAACGATTTGCGAACGGATGAAGGAAATACTGCGGGACAACCCTGGGATTGTAATTCAGATGAATTTGAATTACGATTGGTCGCAAGTTGGATTGCGCCAGGATGACGACGGCCAGCACTCACCACAATTTTCACCGATGTCGCCAATCTATCCTTACGGTGAGTCTGATGTCGAAGAAGATGTGGGGGACGAGGCTCATGAAGATGTGGGAGACAACGAGGCTGAAGAGGAGTAACCTTCATTCCTTTTTTTAAACCCAAATTGGATGACCTTGAGAATTCCCCCTCCAGTGTTTCCTTTTTTAAAACCCAAATTGAATGACCTTGAAAATACCCCCTCCACATACGTTTGGTTTACCCCCTCTACTTTTCAATACTGTTACCACAGTCTGTAGCTCACCTCATTCCTTGCTTAGCTATCATGGCGGACAGCACTCTTTCTCGAGTTGACTCCACTACAGATGAAGAATGGCCATTTTCGTGGAATGTTCACCTGCAAGATTCAGCAGAAGTGGATATGTTGCATGAAAAATTGGTATACGTATTAAACGAAAATCCTAACATTGAATGTAGGATGACTATGGATTTCGATGCGACAGGGGTCCACACTCAACCTTCCACTTCCAGCCAGCCTGAGCCTCAGCTTCCGCCAAGGAGTTTTACACATCTTTACACTCCAATACGGCCGGAGAATGTGGTTATCAGCGAGGCGGACTCAACCACACCTTATATTGAGCCAACGAATTGGATACTTGTTGTTGACACCTTACACAAGGTCGACTTGGTATGTGACAAATTAAAGGAGTTGATGACGCAAGATCCTGGTCTTCGTTTTAAAATTGATATGTTTTTCATCTGGGGAGCACCAGAGCGGGGCTCTTCGTCTGACAGCTCTCCAAGTACAACGGACGAGGAGGAGGAGGACGACTAATCATCTTTTTTAAAACTCCGTTTGAATGGCCTTGACCTTTCCCCCTCCACTGAGTATATTTAAGGTGCACTCTCTCTGACTGCAGCATCATTTCATCGCGCACCTTCACCACAGCAACATGGAGAGTCAACTCAACTACTGTTGCGAACAGAAATGTTTTTCATAGCCAAATGACATTGATGTTGCGGATGGCCTGGCATGCAGAAAATGTGAAGCTTTTGGTCAGTGCATGTGTAAGTGCAAGTCTTGGAAGAAACCAAAACCAGAGTTAAAGACATTCCATGTGTACCAGATGAGAGGGCATAAGTACACTTGTTGCCCTGAACGTTGCATTGAATTCACACTAAAACAGCTAACTGGCTGCAAATTGTGCAACAATCATTTTGCAGGTTTTTGCAAACATTATTTAGGAGCCTGTCAGTACAGATCAACTTGGCATACCGAAGCACTCACTATCAATGAAATCGCTATAGACACACAAGAGTAGTCTTTCTACTCTTTGACTTTTTTAAAACTCCATTTGAATGACCTTGACCTTTCCCCCTCCACTCACCTTAGTTTATATAAACCCCATTCCCACTGACCACAGCATCACTTCATCGTGCTCCCTCGTCAAAGCAGCATCAACTATGGAAAGTAAGCGCATCTCATGTTGCGAGCATAGGTGTTTGGAGGTACAAGGCGTCACGTATTGTACAAAGAAGCGTTGGGAGGAAGAAACTGGGACAACCTATTGCTGTAAGGATAAGTGTTTCCTCTTACCAAAGTGGCAAGTGGATGGGCTGGCCTGCCGGCAATGTGAATGCTTCGGATGTTGCAGGTGTAGATGCAAGAACCAGCAGCTGCCACACCGGTACTACAGACTTTCAAAATTTACAAGTCCCATTACTTTTACACTTGTTGTCCGCAGCGGTGTATTAAGTTTCACTTCTCCAATCTTACCAATTGTCGGAAGTGCTACGGACAACCTGATGGGTGGTGCACCTGTTTTCTGGACTCCTGCCGCTACAGATCGGATTGGTTTACGGATCCGTTAGAAATTGATGAAGTCGCCCAGGAAGCACAAGAGTAGTCTTTCTACTCTTTAACTTTTTTTAAAACTCCATTTGAATGACCTTGAGATTTCCCCCTCCACTTCCCCATATACCTAGAGTACACAGAGCCTAACAGTCAGTCACTCGGTGACTGTCGTGGGGTGCGCATCGGTGTCGGCACTCCATTGTTAAGTTAAGTTTTCAAGGTCACAGTAATATCAAATTGTTGGTGTTGTGCTGGTTCAAGGTCACCTGAGGGATTACCGATTGCCCATTTAGGCAGAGTCATGTCAGAAACTCGAGTTTAACTTGGCACTTTTGCCGTTTCTCGTCGAAAATTTGCTCCAAGTGGTCAAGGTCACGGGGACTCTGACTGAAACTCGGAGCGTAGTGCGAGAAACGGCAAAAGTGCCAAAAAATTTTAAGTTTCGGCGTGACCTTGACCTTAGTGGCGTCGGTGACGTCATTTTGATGACGTAAGGGGTGATGACGTCATCAGCACGTCATTTCTGTGACGTCATGGGTGTGACGTCATAGAAATGACGTCATTAGTGATGACGTCATCGATGACGCAATCGATGACGTCATCCCTCAGGTGACCTTGAACTGAGCCAGCACCAACAATCTGACACTACTATATTTTAGTAATAGATTTGATTCTTTGAAATATTCATCCCCTTCATAAGTATTTCTAGTGATATAAAACAACAACAACAACAAAATGTTCTGTGTGATGGTTCATTTTATAATAAGCTGTTAATTTAATTATTTTCACACTTTTGCACTCTTGAAAATGTAATCCTTTTATTGCCTTTTTTGAGACTGATTACCCTTATCTATAAGTTGACAACGTTTTCCTTGCATATTATTCCAAACCATTACTTAAAAATTTATTTTAAAACCGCAGGGATTCTAATGATGTGAAATTATGAATCAATGGCAATAAAGAATGGGCTAATGTAAATTTAATTGTTAGCTTGTATTTAATTAGCTGTGTGATCCATCTTAACCGTTTGTTAACATTCGGTTAGTAAACTTTATAGACAAACAAATATCATGCTATCTGTATGTTTTGCATGATATAGTATTTTAGACTTTTGTAATTTTCTTTAAAGAAATACAAAATTACAATAGTAGTCGAGACTACTGGTAAAGACTCATTTTAGATTAAAACCTCCATAGGTAAAAAACAATGTTCATTTGGATCACATTACAATGTATGCGTTAGTCAATTTTTTCATACCTTATCACTTTTTTATACGAGTGCTATGTTTTCTAGTTATTTTATCTCTTGGCATTCGAAGTAGGAGATAAAAATAAAGACATTGTTATGTTAGTTATTTCATTTATTTTGAGTTTACAGACGTCATTCAAAGTAGAATCAATGTGAGTTGGTGTTCTTTTTTGGTGCTAGATATAGTGCTGAAATTAGACGTCTGGAACTGGAGGGTGATGAATGAAATCAGCAACCTAAAACAAAATTACGTTTAATGTAGAAAAATATTTTCGATAGGGAGTTAATAGGTGGAGTTAATCCAGAGTCGAAATCTAATTTTTTATGATTTATTAATAAAATTAGGTAGGCCTAACTAAAACTGAACCTTAAACTTGACGAATAAACAAAATTTGTATTGTGCATGCAAACATAAAATCTGTTGGTGTATTATTATGAACATTAAAACTTCCACTCAAAAAATCTTATGACGCCTTTGGCGTCATCGTCCCCCCTGGACGTACCTCTGAATACATCTTTGAAATGTCTTGTATGTAAAAAAGCAAGGTCAAGAAGGAAAATTCAGTAAATAGGTTATACAAATTACAGTTCAGTATGTAATGTTATTTAGTCAATAAGTAATGTTATCTTATTGAATAGAAGAGGTAATACTGGGACAATCAATAAGAAGAGGAAAATGAGATACATAATTGACCCAACTATAAGGGTTGAAAAGGTCTAAGAGAAGGTAGAGCTACAAAAGAAGACTTGAAATAAAATGATGGCATGTTACAGTCTGTAGTAGTTGGGCTGTTGGTGGAAACTAGGACAAGACCCAGTTATGAGAATTTTTTGGAAAAATTAAAACTCTAAAAAATACTCTTAAAGATAGTTTAATGATTGCTAACAACCCTAATTAATTGTATGTTTAATGTGTTTGAAAGCGTTTGTTCTAGAAAATTAAATGTTAGGAGATGAAGTTATTGAAAATATTTTTTATATCCATAGCCTACTCACCTCATTTCTTCTTACGTCTTCTAAAGTCGCGCGTATCGTTGTCCATGGTGGCAAAGGCTTGATCAGCCATCGCCTGGGGAACGAGAAGAAATTTGGTCACTATTTGGAGAATAATTGGAGGAGAAATTGCTAGAAAGGGTAGCATGTATATCTCTACCCTTATCCATTTTCATATAAAGAATGCATATCTAAATCTATCTATATATTAATAGGCAAGCATGTTTCATTTCCTCCTTTTTTCTCAGCTTGTGTGCATCGTAGGAGAAATCCGCACATACCGTTAGAAAGGTATTGTGCTGTAGATGAGCAGAATCACGTTTTCATTCGCATCGGCCCACGGGGCTACACGCCCCACAGGTTTTCACAGTTTCAATGTAAATCTTATGGGAGAAGGATAATTAATTGATTGATTGATTCATAAGACAGCTGTTGTAATAACAAAATGCTAGCAAATAAGGAAAAACAGATGTTTCAGTTATAAAACATTTTAAAACTATAGTCGGCGTCAATAGAACGGGCGGGTGAAGGTCAAGCTAATTAACATGTAGTTAAATGAGCAAAAATCAGCTGGCTTATTAAAAGACTTGACCTTGACACGCCTGTTCTATTGCTCCTGACTATAATTGGCTCAAGATCAACTGCATTTTTGGTCGAATTTCGACCAGTGGGCAATTTCTAGTACGTATTTAATATGTGACGTATACGTTTTTGTATACGAAATCCTCTTACAGTTTTCAACCTATTTGAATGTTTTTGGTGTCTTTGTACAGTTTCGACGTGAAGTTTTTTATAAATTAAATTGGTTAATATTAATCTGGTAGGGCCCTAAAAGTCCTTAAAGTTAGTGAATTCGGCATTTGTTTAACATCTGAAAGGAAATTGATTGATTTCAAGTTTAACAACTGTAAAGAATAAACACGCAAAACACCAGTGAAAGCAACGAGGTAAAATAGATCGAGTGCTCATCACATGTTAATTTTTTGTCCCTTTTCGATTTGCCCCATTTTACCCAAAATTCTCACCATTTCATTGGCCATCCCACACTTAACTCTCGTTTCCATGGTTACTAGTTTTAGCGAATTTCCCTATAGGGAAAACGCTATTACGGTAGTAGCCATGGTAAGACCTAAGCCCGGGACCACTTTACTTTTTCATTTTGAGGTCCCCAGAAGCCAAAAACACCGTTCGTTCATTTTCATACATATGTATATATATATATATATATATATATATATATATATATATATATATATATATATATATATATATATATATATATATATATATGTGTGTGTGTGTGTGTGTGTGTGTGTGTGTGTGTGTGTGTGTGTGTGTGTGTGTGTGTGTGTGTGTGTGTGTGTGTGTCCGTGGTACCGATAACTTTTGAAGCGGACCTCCGATTTTGATCAAATTTGGTATGAAGGTGTAAGACCAGGTCTATTTTCATGAGTTCGCGAACCAGCATTGTCGGGTTGAGGGAACGGGGTTTTATGGGGTTTTAAAGTGGTCAAAAATGGGTTTTTGGCATTTTTGGACCTAAATTTTCAAAATTCATCAATTTTAACTAAAATCATTTAAAAGAGCTTAAAAAACAAACAATTCAGTATTTTGAATCTTTAAAATAGCTTAACTGGTTATAGAGAAAATTCAAATCTAGTTTCCCATGTTATTCTTATGGGTAAATCTTCAAAAAGTTATGTATCGCTTATTTATCAACATATCTTAATAAAAATTTTTATGAACCTTCACTAGGTGGTGAGTAATTAAAATTTGATCAAAAACCCACATGTCAGCAAACCTACATGCTAAATCCTATGGTATTCTCATGGAAAATAAGTGTATAATGAGAGCAAGAGAGATGGAGATAGTAAGGTACCTGTTGCTAATCAGCTGATCAGCTGTCTTCTGCATATTTGTAAAATAAATTTGAAATGTTTATGTTTTGTTATTTGTAGACAAATCATTCCTTTTGCTTGGAAGCTTTGGATATGCAGTTTTATTACTATTAAATAGTCATATTAAATACTATTAAATTACTATTAAATAGTCATTTATTGCAACATAAATATTAATATATAAATTATTAAATAAAAATAATTTACTCAGAAATATAATGCCATTAAATATATTATATTTCCTTGTAAAGATTATTAATTATATAAGATAGCCACAAAGTTCTTTGATGTTGAAACAATAATTCTTTGGAAAGTCGCTGAGTACGCAGGTCTGCTGCGACGGGGGTTTTAGCTATTCTGATTGGTTGCTACAAGCTTCAAAAATTACTGATGATAGTTTTAAAACATATGTTTATTTGTTGTTTGTTTTTAAATTAGTTTGATTTCATGGTCTGTGAGCAGGCTATTGAAGTTGGTTACCATAGAAACGTCAGATAGGTGTGGATAAGATGGTAAATTACTGTTGGGAAAGTGTAAACAAAGGACTGGTTGCCAAGGAAACAGCGGGAATCATGGGTAACATGGCGCCAGTCAACAGGGGACACTTTTCCCTATCTGGTGGGCACTCTATATCTATTTAACCTTGTTGAGTGAAAGCATCTATCTATTCATTAATACTAAAAAGGATATGTTAAACAACGGAACATGCAGTGTTTACGAACTGCAACAAGTAGGCCTATGTTATACAAAATAAAATTTTAGAAAAATTGTGGGCGTTTCACAAATAATATAATGATGGAAATGGTCTTAATTAAAAGTCTTGTTTCCAGGAACTAAATAAACGGTATCAGATAACTGACACATACTTTCTCCCAAGAATATAAAAAGGTGTTAAAAGTTTCAAAACATTAATGTCTTGATAGCTCAGTCGGATAGCCACCTGATGAGCAGCACCAGTTTTTGCATTTAAAAATTGATTTTTTAAACACATTTTGCTCTATAACTTTTGAACGCGCATTTTCCCGGAGATGCAGGTGGTGTCATTTTATTCAGCATTTTAATCTTAATAAACCACAAAATTGTTATCAAAATTGTTAGAGCCGTTTTTGAGAAATTTGGATTTTTCACGTTTTTGGGGGGTTTTGGAGGGTAAACTACCCTTAAAAATGAAACATAAAAAAAAATGAAAAAAAAAACGCCTGGAATTATCGTGGGTTTGAACTCACATACAAAGTTTCACCAAAATCGGACCATTGGGGAATTCTCTAGCTCTGTTTACATCCAGACACACGTAGACATCACTCTGAAAACCACATTTTTGGACCCAGGGGGCACCAAAATGGATAAATTTACAAACAATTCAAATTCTAAAATTTTGGTGAAACTAATACTTTCTCCATATACACATTTATAGGGGGAAAGGGGGCTCCAAAATGAATATATACATCATCAAAGGAATTGGAAAATTTTTACGAATACAATACTTTCTCCATAAGATATACTATGGTATAAAAAGTAAAAAACTGAGGTATGTCCAAAAAGGGTCAAGGGAATTAGAAATGATGGGGGAGCAAGAGGGATGTCTGGTTTGTTTTTTTATTAGAACATAATGTGTTTTTTTTTTGTAACTTTGTTGGTTACAGTAAATAAAATAATTATAAGTATCTAAACTAAATTGCTCGATTTCGAGCAACTAGTACACTGGTTGAAGATTTAAATGTCCTCAAATGTTTTGAGGTTCAAAATATTCACAGAAATGTTATGAATATATTTTAGCTTTACATTCAGGTAGAACTGTACCGTAATACAGAATGACACCAAATTTTCACTTTATACGAATTTTGAAAGTAGTTAAATGGAAAGGAAAACACATCTTTTAAGAGATACTCAATTTTTGACAGTTTGTAAGGAATTATAATATAGAGATAAATCAAGAAAACCGTAGTGCAATATTTGTTTATTTGAAATCTATCTATACTTATTTAATATGCTAAGTGTTTTTTTGTCTTGAGAACTCCTCCTACAATTTTCAACCGATTTTCAAGTTTTTGGTGTCGTTGGATAGGGCTGTTATTAATTATATCTTAAACAACGGAACATGCAGTGTTTACGAACTGCAACAAGTAGGCAGCACTACAGCAAGTACAGCACTACAACAAGTAAAGCACTACACTTGGTCTGTAGTTGTTTCCGCCAAAAACTGATGAGAATCGGACTGAAAATATAGGCGCTATCCACCATTGAAATCTCAAAATTTCCCATTTAAATAACATTGGGATTGAATAAAGCATTTTAAACATGTGTTAATAATCAGCTGTAAATATGTGTTGTTTTGGTGATTACAGATACTCACAATATTGGATTGGTCGGATGTCATTGATTTAGAGCTAAAAGTATCATTTGTATTGTATTAAAATAAATTGCTCGATTTCGAGCAACACATATACTAGTCTATACTTATTTAATACGCTAAGGGTTTTTTTTTTTTTGTCTTGAGAACTCCTCCTACAATTTTCAACCGTTTTTCAAGTTTTTGGTGTCGTTGGATAGGGCTTGGTCTGCAGTTGTTTCCGCCAAAAACTGATGAGAATGTGACGGAAAATAAAGGCGTTATCCTCCATTGAAATCTCAAAATTTCCCATTTGAATAACATTGGGATTGAATAAAGCATTTTAAACATCTGTTAATAATCAGCTGTAAATACGTGTAGTTTTGGTGGTTGCAGATATTCACAATATTGAATTGGTTGGACGTCAATGATTTAGAGATAAAAGTAACATTTGTATGGTATTCAAATAAATTGCTCGATTTCGAGCAACACTTTTACTAGTAGGCTATTAATGTACCTTTTTTAAATTTAAAAACTGTTTTAAGTATTAACTTACCATGATAGCTGCTGCCACCAGCACAAGGTAGAGAATTTTCAACATGAAGGTCATAGTGAACAGAAGTCAGAGAGCTAAGTTGTCTTGACACTGAAGCTGTGCTGTGCGGTCTCGACCTATTATACCATGGTTTAGACAAATTAAAATGGTGTTGCAATGCATTATCTAATAACAATTGGACTGACAGAAAATTAGGCAGGTGAACTTACATAGGCCTAATTAACCGTACGTTTGAGCTTTGTGTTTGATTCGTAATAATTTTTGTCTTGATAAAAACTGAATAACTAGAAAATTCAATACGATACCTAATTTCATTTCAATAATTTAATACCGGGGAACCGAGCTTCGCTCTTGAAATGCTTGATTTTTTAATTTAAAGAAAAATATTCAATATCAAATTAAAATCGAAGACTATGTCATCTACTGAACCGCCCCCCCCCCCCCCCCCCCCGACACCCGACCATTGGAAGCGCACCTGCCCTAGGCGCTCCACATGGGAGGGGCTCACCAACGCTCTCAAAAGTTCAAAAAAAATAAACAAAAAAAACAAAGACAACGAACTTTTGGAACCAGAAAATTTTATTGAACAAAATTAACAACAACAAAAACAGTAGAAACGGTGAGAACTTCCCAGGTCCAAAATAATTAAATTTCACAACAACATTTTTAACAAGAAGGCAATGTCGCCAAGGTTGGCCAACCATAATATCGATATTACAATTGACCAAAAAAATCAATTAAATAAATAACAACAAATATTTCCAATAATAGTATATTTCGTCACAAGGGCCGAAAGTGGCGTTTTGCCGGCCCCGAGATCGTGTTTCAAGTTCGAGACGAAGTCGAGAACTTGAAACGATCGAGGGTTGGCAAAACGCTTTCGGCCCGAGTTACGAACGATATTTTTCATCACACTACACAATGCAATAAATATTATAATAATGAAAAAAATATTTTATTCAGAGCCAAACAACTAAGCCAAGCATAACTATTAACCTAATCTAGCGGGATGCAATGTGTTTCCGGTTGCTAGGCAACCAATTCATTTCATTGTTGCAGTCACATGTTTTTGTGATTCCACGTGTTGTGAATGTTTTTATGTAAGGTCTAGGTCAGCTGATTTTGCAGGCCTAGGCCGGAAAATTTTGCCGGCCTAGGCCGGCAAAACAGGTGTTTCGACGGTAGAAACGAGGGTCGAAAACAGGTGATATCGATGTAGTGTGATGAAAATAAATTTTTACACTTACACCAACACAAAATACACAAAGAGAATTGGCATGCCGAAATTTTGCAGGTTAAAAAAAATTTATTCCACCCTGAGAGTTGTGACGCAAGGCGGGCTCCTAATGGGAAATTAACTTTACATAAACACTACAAATAAATAAATAAATAAGTAAATACTGTCACACATAAATCACAAAATATCACAGTTCAAATACGGCGCAGTGGCATATCACAGCAGTCAGTCTATGGAATCATTGCACTGGCGGGGAAGAAATCAGCCCGCAGCTCCGGCAAGGTGGGGACCGAGGCCATGTATGTCCCCCAGGTATGCAGGCGGGCGGACCGGACGTAGACCAATGAAGTTTTTCCCAAGACTTCCTTTAGGGGATTCTCTAGTGGAGGTCGTCAGGGAAACTGCATTAGCCTAAGTCATATGATACATCATTTTAAAGGGCTTTGCGTTCTGAGAAATGTGCCACAAACCCGACCTCAAAAGGTCGAGTGGATTGGGAGCTATTGCATTTTTTTGTTTTCACCAATATGATTTTAATACAAAGTTTGATCGCCCGCCATATTATTGACCAGGTCAACCTTTTGAAGTCGGAATTGCCGCATTGTTCTCCATTCTCAGAGAACTTTAATTTGATGCAAATATTGGCCTATGCTTACATTTAAGATTTTCTTCTTACTCCTTGTGGACCACCCCTCCTTTGAGGTCCATGGACACTAAGTACTTTAGGAAGTAGTCTTAGTCACTCAAAATCAATTTGCAAAGTTTTAGTTTTGTTACTTAAATACTTTAAAAAATATTAAATCGTTTCCAGACTTTTTCTCCACCCTGTATATGTACATATATATCTATAATGTAATGAAGTTCACAGATGAGGGCTACTATAATTATTTTATTTAAAAAATGAAACATGAGTACCCTTTTTAGTGGTTTTTGAGTGGTAGTGATTAAAACCACTAAAAAAAGGGAACTCATGTTTCATTTTTTATATAAAATATCTATAATAGATATACAGGGTGGAGATCTACATATGAATCCATTTACACGATAACTTTTGAAAGAAACCACCGATTTTGATGAAATTTGGTACAGAGATAAAGGACAGCATTCATTGGGTTAAGGTCGAAAACCATTTTGATCGGACCGTGGGAACGGTGTTTTGGGGATCTAAAAGGGTAAAAATGGGGTTTTCGCATTTTTGCCCTTAATTTTCAATATCGTACAATTTTAACTGAAACCATTTAAAAGGACTTTAAAAAACAAACAATTTAGTGTTTTAAATCTTTAAAATAGCTCAACTGGTTATAGAGACAATTCAAATCAAGTTTCCCATGTTATTCTTATGGGCGAATTAAAAAAGTTATATATTGCTTGTTCATCAACATATCTTAATAAAAATTTTTATGAACCTTCACTAGGTGGTAGTAATTAAGATTTGATAAAAACCCGCTTGGCAGCAAACCTACATGCTAAATCCATGGTATTCTCATGCAAAAGTTACCGGTACATGATAATGGGATATAATGTATATCCCACTTACATGATATACATTATATAATGATAATGGGATATGATGGTGTTGGGTTTTATATGATGGTAATGGAATATAATGTATGTTTTATGGGGTGGGAGCAAGAGAGATGGAGATAATAAGGTGTCTGTTCCTAATCAGCTGATCAGCTGTCTTCTGCATTTGTCAAATTTGAAATGTTTATGTTTTGGTATTTGTAAGCAAAAGTAGTTAGATTTGGCCACTTCTGGGACAGGTCAGCTGCCCGGAAGCCACGTGCCGGGGCACATAGCTTCCGGTCGTATATGAAATGAGGGGGGAGGAGGGGGGGTGAGCGTTTGAAGTAGATTTACGCATAAATTAAAAGTTAGTTCAAAACTGAAATTCAACAATTCGGGGCTGAACTAAATGTGCGCATAAATTAACCGGGTTCAACTAAAACTGCGCATAAATTAAAAGTTAGTTCAAAACCGAAATTCAACAGTCGAACAAAAGTAGAAGTTAGTTGAAACTGAAATTCAACAATTCGGGGCTGAACTAAATGTGCGCATAAATTAACCGGGTTCAACTAAAACTGCGCATAAATTAAAAGTTAGTTCAAACCGAAATTCAACAGTCGAACAAAAGTAGAAGTTAGTTGAAAAAGGAGAGGGGATAATTGCTTCAAGGTCATCCGGAGGAAGTTTTAAAAAAGACTGAACTTCTAAGAGTTCAGTTTAACACCGATCGCCGTACAGGTCAGTCGAAACCGACGAGCGACCGAAGAATAGCTTCAAGATCATTCCTCGCCGTCGAAGATACATCCGAAACTTGGACGGGGTCCTGTGGATTCGGTGAAGGCGAAGTTCTTGGAGGATTCTCTCTCGGGTGGGTAGTAGACGATATTTCGTGAACTTGTACTTGTTCTTGGTTTGTATCCATCTTCGTGTAGTGTGTAATTTAGAGCGGAGTAGTTGTCGGTCGAAGAGCGTATAGAAGAATGAAACAGGAATTGTTGTGAGTGCACTTATATAAAGAATGGTGGGGATGAAATAGAAAAACCTGTTGAACACAGTCGATAGGTGTAACAAGTTCGAAGTTGTGGAAACGTAACGCAAAATGTTGTAAATAACACTATCATCAACGTGAACCCGCGAAGTTCTAGCAGAGTATAACGGGTTAAAACTCAATTTCTTCCTTACTTTTGTTAAATTAGTTTTAGTCTTTGAAACCGAAGGTTTGGAAGTATTTCGTAATATATGTTGTGTCCGCAAAAGTTTCAATTTCAAACATTGCGTATCCATCATAAGAAGTATGTCAGATGTGTAGAAGTCAGAACAAGACAGATGAATGAGATATAACGTCGAGCACGCGAAGGTGATTCAAACAGGACGACATGTGCTAATGTAAATGAAATTTCAGGTTAGTAGCAATTAGACTTGTATAATGAAGTTGGCGAAACGTATATATAATGAGTAGGAAGGATGCGAACACCACAAATGCGAGTTAATTAATGGTCACGGCGCGATGAACAATCTCCTTTTATAATGGCTATCGCGTGAGAAGATCAGTTCCGCATGAGCGCCCAAGTAGAACCTCCCGTGTTCACTCAAGCGGAACCCCCCCCCCCCGTGACTAATGAAGCGGAACCCCCCCCCCTCGTGACTAATGAAGCGGAACCCCCCCCCCGTGACTAATGAAGCGGAACCCCCCCCCTCATAAAAAAATGGAGATTAAAATCCCCCCCCCGGTGGTCACTCAAGCGGAACCCCGCCGGGTCGATGACCGGTCAATGGCCGGTCACGACCGGTTGCTAACCCCATCTAATTACCACACTTCACATCCTATTGTTTGAATGAAACAGAATTAAACATGGCAGCCACCATGGAAAATTCTAACCTCAAACCTTGGTTTTACGTCACTGCGCATGCGCCGCTCCCACTCCTTCGTTTCATTTTTATGCTGCTATAACTTGTACTGGAGTGAGCCAACTTCACGCTACGGCGCCTAGTCATGTATTACTCACTTTAGCGCTACTGCGAATGCGCCTAGTCTGTATTACTCACTTTAGCGCTGCTGCGAATGCAACGAGTTCTCCGGATCGGAATCACTCCTCGCTATTGCGCATGCGCCGAGTCCTGTATTACTCAATTTAGCTCTACTGTGCACGGAAAGTTCTAACATCAAACCTTGGATTTTACGTCGCTGCGCATGCACCACCCCCACTCCTTCGTTTCATTTTTACACTGCCGCGAACTGGAGTGGATTGAAGACCGTACTGGAGTGAAACAATTTCCCCACCACTGCATTAATTACCCCCACCACTCGAAAACCCGAGGAGCGATACGAGCCCGATTTTCGCGTCAGTCGTCAACGAGTTTTCATAGCGAAAAGTCGTTGGCGACTCGGTAAGAGGTTCAAATATATAGTAGGCCTATATATATTTGAACTTCTTATACTATGTTGCGTTCTTTAATGCAATGTGGTATGTGTTTGTGTGTGCGTAAATATTAGTTGTAAGTTGCACTTAATTTAAGAATTAATTTGCGCATTGCGATGTTAGTTATAAGTTGTGTTTAGCGTTAAGGTGTATTAATTTTAAGAATAATGATGGTATTTGGTTGTGTTGAATTATTTGATATTTAATAATGATGTGTTGTTAGTTTTAAGTGTTGGTATTAATAATTAATGTTGTTGTTTTGCCTTTCAGCTAGATGATAGGGGGTAGATTAAATGTAAATTCAGAAGTTCGGTTGAACTTCACTTAGAAGGGGTGGGACATCCGCAAATTGTAGGTAGCGGACTAGGTTTTTTGCATTTTGTTTAGGAATATGATGGGTGGGATTAGCTTGGGTGGGTGTTAGAGTTGCGTTTCTGCATTAGCTGTTCCAGTTTCCCTTGTAATTAGTGGTTACGCTTGAATGCGGGCCGGGACGTTACGCTTGAATGCGGACGGACCAAACAAAATTGCGTCGATGTCCCTCGCAGAACGTAACTAGTGGGTTGGGAGTGGGAACCGTTAGGCAAACAGGGTGGTGGGAACAGTTACTACTGTTCCCATCACCTTGGTTCATTATAAGTCTTGAATGACCTTGACCCACTTTCGGAAGGGTCAATGACCCCCCCCCGTGTTCACTCAAGCGGAACCCCCCCCCTCCAAAAAAATGGAGTCGATTTGCCCCCCCCCTTCCACCTCTCTTTCCCCTTCCATCTCCCCTTCCACCTCCCGGGTCCAATGACCGGTCACGGCTTGTCGCTAACCTTTCTCTCATTAGCATACCGTTATAAAAGACGCGACGACCACGGCTAGAGTTTCATTCTGATTCCAGACGTTACGCTGCGAGCTGCGAACAGAACTACCACGATGTCATCCCTGCCGACTACAACTTCCACTACAGCCTGCTCTTCTATTACAAGTTCAACTTCTACTTCTACTGCGGCTTCGACTCCAGTCAAGAAAACTCTTCGATTGAAAAATGCTCCCGACTGGTATAAGAAGCAACAAGACTCGAAACCTTCAACTTCTGGAGCTCTTCTTCCACTCACTATGACTACTATACTTGGCAGCATATTTTCACCGCCTCTATCTTCAAACGACTCCACACCATCTCAACAACAATCACCGCCGCCATCAAACAACATGCCGCCGCCACAAACAGTTCCTCGTTCTGATACCACTTCATTTGAAGCTTTTGTTCATGAACTAAGTACACCTATCACTCCACTGTCACCAATACTTCCTACTCCACCACTTATTATGCATAAAGACCACGCCTATCCAAAAAATAAATCCTTTAAACCTGCTCCTAAACCTGCTCCTAAACCTGCTCCTTCAGAGCGCTTTCAATTATTAAAAGAAGAGCGTCGTAGGGCATTTAGCCGTCCCACTACTTGCCCTGAAGTGCTCACTAGGGGAATTAAGAAAGGATCAGCTTGTGGGAGGAAATGTGTTAAGAACGAACATTTCTGCCGTGTACATGTCGTGAAACATCTTTCCGAACCACAACTGACAGAAACCCCCACTGTTGAATACCAATCCGAAATTATTGCTGTGAAAGGAAATAGGATTAAGAGAGGTTGTCTATATTTTTTTGAAAGTGTTATTGACAACGAACACATTTTAGCAAATTGTAACGGCAAAAAATATAATATTAAAGTTATTGAATCCTTGCGTAAAGAAAAATCTGTTTATGAGTTAGACTCTAAAGACTATCTCCTCAGGCATAAAATGGATGGTATTACAAGGTGGGGGCGTACAAAGTAAATTCACATAGATTTTCCAAATTTTGCTAAAAATAATGGGGGAGAAACACAATGCGTTATAGCGTTGTGTTTCTCCCCCATTATTTTTTAACACTCTAAGTCTCGTGACCTACTTTTCAGAGGTCGTTGTACAGTTATATGACCGCTCTGACTTGCATAGCCAGTGTAGCTTCATATAGCGTGCATAGAATGGTTCCTAATGAAATCTCATCAGCATTCAAAGACAGAGACTGTTGTTTTGCAAGTTAATTAGTCTTGAAATAATGAAGTAGGAAACGTATATATAATGAGTAGGAAAGATATGAACACGGCAAATGCGAGTTAATTAGTGGTCGCGGCGCGATGAACATTTGTCTTCATTATCACACAACGACTATCTCGTGAGAAGATCAGTTCCGCATGAGCACCCAAGTGGAACCCCCCCCCCCCCCCGTGTTCACTCAAGCGGAACCCCCCCCCATAAAAAATGGAGATTAAATCCCCCCCGAAAATTCAAATGGCTATAACTCGATAATGGTTTGATCGATTACGACAAGCGATACATCATTGAAAAGGTCTATGTAAGACGAACATTTTAGTAAAAGAAGAATTTGGTTATCTTATTTTAGTCAAAAGTTATGCAAATTATTTAAAATAAATATCCCCTCTCCTTCCTTTCCTCCCACCTCCCGGGTCAATAATTGGTCACGACCATCTCTTACCCCTCTCATTAGCATATCGTTATAAAAGCGAAGCAAGCATTGTTCACTCCTTCATTCTGCTTTCACGCGCCACACTTGTTGTTTCGTCTCTGCCGTTATTATTTGCTTTAAAATGCTTCCTCACCATAGTGAAAACTTCAATCCTTCCGAAATTGCTGATGTTTTCCAACAGCCTGAAGAAGATGTGATAGATTATTATGATAGTAGCAGTGACAATGAAAATGATAGTAGCAGTGACAGTGAAGATGAAGGTGAAGATGTAATTGAACTTGATGAACAAATGAGACCAATCTACATCGATGAACAATTTCCTTTTGATACAATAGAAAGATTTATTACGGAAGCACACAAATGGCTTAAATTTAGGATTCAATGTTATAATTGGTTCAGCTATTGTGTATAATGACAGTAGGTTCTTCTGTGTAACACCAAATACTAGAGAACGTATGTTGACTTGGCAGGATGATGTTATGAAGTGTTATGAGCTCGAAGTTAGCATTGGTGGCTACTTTGTCGCACAAGTGGTCTAATAACCACATTACCCTTCCCTCACCCCCACCCTATCCCCTCCCAATCCTTATTCCTTCCCCCTCCCCATTTTTAAAACTCATAAAAGGCGGACTATGAACCTCCAGGTTTTTAGTCTGTACTTGCACCGTCAAGATGAGTACTAGACTTGATGGTTTTATAGCCAATGATATTAATATATGGAGTTTGATAACAAACTTGCGTATTAAAATTGAAGAAACAATTATGGCAAACAATGGGATAGGAGTTATTGTTATTGTTTCATTACTAAGACATATTGATTTTTTGTATGATATAAAAGTAACAATCAACAATATTAATGAACTATTTCCCTGGACAATATTTATTCGCGATAAAGTTGAAGAGCAGAAAATTACAGTAGATGTGCTAGCAATGAAATATAACCTAGATAGAGAAGAATAACTACGAAACGCTCTCCCCCCACCTTCCTTTATGTTGTGCAAAAGAGTGGGGAGTAAAAGAATATAAGACTAAGAAAGCAATACATAGTTCATTATTCGAGGTAAAAGAAGTGGTAAACAAATATGTTGTCTAAAGATACTCCATTTGTTAAATATTTTGAAGTTAAAAATGTTTATATTAGTACAGACGAAATGGAAGAAGACAATATAGAGGAAAATTATAACGAAACTGATAATTATTCAACGATGGATGAAGAAGAAATGGAACAGTTTGAACAAGAAATCTTTGAAGAAATGATAAATGATGGTGACGAAGACATAGTTAAGGAAGCTATTGATACATTTATATTAGATTCATCGTTGGATTCACCCATATCACCTTTATTGTCTTCTGAATCCGAATCCGAATTGGACTAAGGTAGTTCCCCCACTTTATTATTCAAACAAGTCTTATAAATTGTGAGTTTTGTCATTAGTAAGTCAGCATTTGTTGGAGCTACATGTATGGTTAATAATGTCTCCTAGAGATACTTCTTTTATACAATTAATTGAAATTGTGAGACAACGAAATATTATGTTAGTTCAAGAAGAAGATGAAGTTGAAAACAACCGACATAATACAAGATCCTGTAGAAGAAGCAATGGAAGTAACAGAAATTGATCAAGAACCTTCAATGATGGAAATGGTTGAAACACAAAATGAACCTCAAGATGTAGAAGAAACTGTTTCATATTCAGTTTTTTGGGAATTTGCGTCAAATATATTTGTTATAATTCAAATTGAAGCTATTAATTCTGAAGAAGTGGTGGGGGAAACTTCTCCCCACCACTAGCTTAAAGTTGGTGGGGGAATGTTCATAAATGTGTTGGTTATTTGCGTAGAAGCTTATTCGTCAGGAAACTGTTGACTAAAAATGTTCAATCCTAACGCAACTACAGAACCTTCTTCGAGTAACTGTCGAGTACAAACGTTTTGTGCTGTACCTTTTGAACCTTCGTACTATAAAATGATAGGTATTCATGAGATTGCAGTCAATGATCAGAAAATGTTCAAAATATTCTGTTCTCGACTTAATAGAACCTTACGTCTACCACCAAATACGTTCACTTACAGGCTACCTCTGATAGACAAAGATGATGTAAGCAAAATACCAATGATTCAAGTGAAATTTCTGGAAGATGGAATTCTTGTTAATTTAAGAGAAGTATATCATAATGACTATTCGAAAAGAATAGCTTTCAACTTTCTTAAGGAAAATATAGGACGTGAAATATACCAGTATCCAGAACCATTTTACAGATACCTTTTTGAAAATGGAGCAAGTGTAACGGTGGAAATAAGTATTAAATTAATGTAATTCTCCCCACCACTAGCCTAAAGTTGGAGGGGGAAGTGCATAAATGTGTTGGTTTTCTGCGTAGAAGCTTATTCTTCGAGATATCGTTGACCAAAATGTTTCGTCATATTCCTTGTGATCCAAATTCTTCGTTCAGGGAGAATCAAAGATTGAAAAGACTAGAAAAGGAAAAACAAGACCGACAAGATATGAACATGGAGTTCAATCGACTACAATTTCAAATACCTGGAATTGCAATGGGAGCACCAAAATTGAAAACCCTACACTGGGCTGGAAGTTACATCAAGTATTTAAAACTACAAATCGAAGCAAGAGATTTAAAATTGAAGAAAGTGGAAATGGAAAATCGAGAAATGAAGAAACTAATATCACACATGTCTGGTAATACTACAGTTCAAAAAGGTGAAGAAGAAGGAAAAGAAATATTAGGAATCTAAATTATCAACAATCTTCTTAGAGAATGGGGAATAGATCACTTTGTGGTAATAGAATAACATGCCACTTAGTGATCTATTCCCAGTTCTCGCTTGATATCCAATGACCTTGACCTATATAAAAGTGGGGGGGGGAAATCATATAAGAAAAAGGTTTTAGATGTAACTATCAGTATAAGTCTAACACGATGGATAGGTTGTTGGTTCTGTGTTTACAAGAAATTATCAATAATGGGTTTCTTTACCATTACATTATGAGATCAAATGAGTGTCAAATACCTAAAGCAATTCGTGAAATGCTCATTGAATTTAAGAAAGACAATTATGGATTTGCTATCTATCTTGCTTATACTTTTAAAGATGGTACAAAAATGTGTCATGATTGTGGGAAAGCGTCTGTTTTAGATTTTGAACAATTCCAAGATGATGGAGGTAGGTTAGTTCATCTTGTAAAAGGTCAAATAATGAAATTCAAAACGTGTAATAACACTTGCGACATTTGTGCACAGTGTTTGTTTGAATTTATTAAGTATCGTGCATTCAAAACATAATACCCCTTCCACATATAAAGGAGAGGGGGAAAAGAGTGGGGGTTATAACTAGGTGGGGGAACGTGTATAAATGCAGGTTGTTTGAAGAGAGTTTTATTATTGTTGCGGCATTAGAAGAAACATCATGGAATTTGAAGTGCGGCATTTCAAGATTAAATATGAAGAGTGGACCTCTGTTGCAAATTTCATATCATCGAAAGAGGAAGAAAACAAGTTGATGCAAGTGTATTGTTACATAGAAAATGAAGAAAGCCATCACAAGGTGATGAGCTATCTAAATAGACCGAATGTATCGTCGAGAAGTCCTGAATTTGTCAAATACTTAAAAGATGAAGATGCGGATGTCATATTGGAAGTATGGTATAAAATTTGAAATGTGAAAAAACAAGTATAAATAATTATGGTGGGGGGAAAAATATATAAGTCGGTGGTGGGGGAAATGTGATAAAAGAAGTAAAACTTTAGAAAAGAGTTCACTCTGTACGACAACAGTGAAAGATGACTGATCCTTCTGCAACACCAGTATTTTCAACTACAGATTGCCACCAAAACTCAGAACCGAAGATGTATTGCAATACTCCAACAACAAATTATTATCAAGCTCAACGGTCGCAAGTATCTCATTGTACTTCAACATCAGTGTTGAAAATGTCAAAGCCATATCCAGATTGTATGTACGAACCATTAACACCATCTTCGGTAAGACTAAGGAAAAACCTAAAAATGAGAGAAAGGTGCAAGAAAGAAAAGATAGAATTTGCGAAATTGCAACTAATAGTGCCTTCCATTCAAGTTGGATGTAGCAGACTGAAAACTTTAGAAAAAACTAACGCATATTTGTTACAATTGTTGGAAACTGTTGAAGATTTGAAGAAGAAAAATGGACATTCTACCAAGTAATATTCAAACACTCATTCCCCCCAGAAAAACCAAAAAAAAAGATAAAAATAACAAAAACCCCAAAAAATTAGATGTAGAATAGAGAGCGAGGAATAGATCACTTTGTGGTAATGGACTAACATGCCACTTAGTG